>JARJDX010088142.1:0-25106 GCA_030264735.1 Gymnusa sp. GC000175
AACATTAAAAAAGAAATAAAAAATTAAAAACTAAAATATAGTTTATAAAAGCCAGCTTTATAGTGTTGTTTCTGTTACTAGGATTCGAGGATAAAAGAGCACAAACTAACTTTTACTTCTGATTGACATACTACCAAAAAATTTACTTTGGCAATTTAAAGAACTCTAAAGATCCCCTCTACCCAAATACACCCAAAACTCAATTTATGACGCTTAGTTCAGCGTCGAGACGCCTTCAAACTTCAATTTTTTGAAAACTGTGTACTTTAAAGAAAAAGATTCTTATAAAAAATTAAAGATCGTCGTATTATCTACAAAAAGATTCATTGACTAGAAACGATCTGAGCAATTCGGTTTACATATATTTTCATTTGTAAATTTTTCGTTTTTTCAGAATTAAAAAACGTCCCCTTTTGACCCCCACAGAAACATAATTTGGAAAATTCCCTTTGACAAATTAAAGTACTAAATGAGCGCTATCCGATGCTTAAAAATAAAATTCTTGTGCGCTTTTATCCGGTCACCGATGCGATTCAAATTAATTTTTCTCTCCATATTTTAAAGCAGACCTTGGGCTCTACGTGAATAAAATATGGATATGACAGATTATAATAATAGTCTGTCAGTGCTTTTTTGTAGATATTTATGAGGCTGGGCCATTCTGTTTTTTTTTGTTTGGTTAATTTGTAAATACCGACTAAATATGTAAACACATATGAATTAACACCCACTATGGGAGAAGTATCCGCTAGAGGGCGCATCGCGTAGCTTGAATGGCCTATAGAGTTAATGCCATGCATATATCGTGTTGCAATGTTCATTTTTTATATACTTACAGACCTACATTTAATTTTAATTTTTGTCCAATTGTTTTCAGGAAGCACTGTTTAGAACTAAAGCGAAAATAATTTATTTTATTAATCGTACTTGAAAATCGTTTCTTTCACGGATGGTAGTTTTAAGTAGGCAATAATTCGTTAAACTGCATTGGTTGTTTTGTTTTGCTTTAGTTGTCTTGCAGCCTGTATAAACGAAGCATAAAGGAACCCAAAAGATAAAATAAAAGAACAAGGCCATTTAGATACAAAAATACCTTAGACTTGGAGTATATAAAAATTCTAAAATTTAAAATAAAACAATTTCTTTGCTTTGCTGTCTTTTATTGTTTTCTTGTTATTTTTTGCTTTGATTTCTTTGATTTTGTTTCAATTTTTTCAATTTTTTTTACTTTTTTAATAATATCTTACCCAAACAAAGTAATTGTTTGGCTTCTTCGATAGTGTAAGGAGCTCCGCTTGCTTGTGCACTGCTTGAAAGTCCTCCAATTTGAATTAGGTCTTTTGAGTAAGGAAAAGTATCTTCCCATTCTATTAAAATTCCGGTTGCACCAATATCTTTAATGAACGGAAAGAACTGCAAATAATAAGTCATTAATGCATGTCTTAAGAAAAAATAAATCAAATATAAGAGATGTCCCCAGTGGCGAATTTACGTGCATGCGCTCGAAACGCTCTTTTAGGCCTCAGATATCAATCAAGGGGCCTCTAAATCATATATGCCATGAAAATTAAATTAAAATCATTGCAATTTTGAGGAAAAATTATTTTTGTACTTTCTACTATTTTTCACGAAAACAACGACACAATTTTTTTCAAAATTTAGATCATTTTATTTCAAATTTGTTCAATTTTACCTCAAATTTAAATGTTTTAGCTTTAAACTGCAATTGTTTTTTTTTTAATTTTTTGTAATTTTTTTTAAAATATAAATGTTAATGGTTAATGTTTTATTTCATGTTCATATTTTAATGATTATGGTTAGTATTACAATAATTTTTCATCAAAACTTTAATGATTTTGGGTAGCGCCCGATCTAGACACAGTTTCAGCTAAAGGTTAAATTTGCGCTCCTATATGATAAATTCATATACAGGGTGGACAAAAAGTCTGGAAATGGTCAAATACCTTGAGAAATACATTTAAATTAAAACAAAAAAAAATATTTAATTATGTTAAAGTAAAGTAATTTTAGAATTTTAAATTGGAACCCCAATTTTTTATTGCGGATTCACGTTCTGCTGTAAAAAATGCATAACTTTATCTTGAAACCTTTTTTTGTTATCATATTAGGTGGCCCTGTATTTGCAAATAATTATCGCAAGATTTGATTTAATTGCGGTTACAGCGCCACCTCCAATGATTTCAAAAAATTGTTACTTGAAAAATTTATGTATTTTTTTTTTTAGTACAATCCGAATCTGAAGATTTTCATTTTAAAATATAAAGTTTCCTTCCTTAGTGTGGGGTGAGCAGCACTTTTCAAGAGGAATCATTGAAGGTGGCGCTGTAATCACTGAATAAACAAATCTTGCGATAATTTTTTCCTGGATCAGAGCGTCATCTAATATGATAACAAAAAAGTGTATTAAGTAAAAATTATGTATTTTTTATCGTCGAACCTGAATCTGCAATAAAAAATGGGGTTTCTATTTAAAATTTCAAAGTGGCCCACTTCCAACCTACAAGGAAGGAAGTGGGGCGCTTTTATTTAGCAAAATTAAACACATTTTTTAATAATATCAAACACTTAATTTTTGTTTTTTTTTAATTGAAAGTGTATTTTTTGAGATATTTGACCCTTTCCAGACTTTTTGTCCACCCTGCATAAATAAAAACTATAATTATAAGAACAGCACAACTATTACACAGTTCAGATCAATAAGTTTGATGAAGGAAAATAAACAAAATGAATTTTTTAACTTTGGATAGGAATTTCTAAAAAACTAGGACCTTAATTGGATCGTCGGGATCAACATGCTATAATATATATGAAAATGAGCGATTTGAAAATTTTTAAATATTCGTGAATATTTTTTTCTAGACAAAGAATTAAAATTTTTATAATTTATTACGCGTATTTTTAAAACGGGTCAAGTTGTAATGTTGTGAACAATTTTTTTGACGAAACACAGATGATGACATCCCAAACAAAAGTAGATTTGGATTAGGAAAAAAGGAACACCAGAGAGAAAGACTACTGCAGGAACGAAAATCTATTCTGCATAAACACATTCTTTCAAAAAAGAAAAAAAAACAGCAAATGAAAAGGATCTGGAGAAGCCCAAACAACAAGGTCATAAATGAAATAAATTATATTATTACAAATAGAAAAGATTGTAAAACAAAAATAATAACAGACACTATCAAAAATAACAAAATTATGAAGGTACTCCGATCAAAACTATCACTAAGACGGGTAAAGAAAACATAGAAAAAACGACATAATCAGTGGTAAAGAAGAAATCAAAACAACAAACCAAGACTTCTACAAAACTCTATATGTATAGCTCCGAGACTCGAAACTATCAACAGAACAGAAAATATAAAATATACACGAAGTAGCATTAAAACAGATGCAGATGCATTGTGAAGGGGGTAACAAAAAGGGAAATCGGACCAACACTAAAAATTATCAAGCCATAAGCCTATTACCACACTTCTTGCAAAAATAATAACAAATAGGTAAACATAAGGTGACCAGACGTAATGCTTTTAGCAGTACAGTACGTCTTTGACATGGTCTGTAGGACTGTACTGTTCAATTTTTAGGTACTTTTGCATAATATTGTAAAAATAAATGATTATAACTGTGATTTTATGCATTTTCAAAGCGAATGCCAAAGCACTGCAAAGTTCGTATTACTTCGACTGCTTTCTCCAAACAGTTCGTATAACAAAGTGGGACGGATGGTGGAATTAATGTGTTGGAGCGAAATAGAAATATTGAACAATAAATCGGGAAAACAGTCGCAGCATTATTAAAAAAATATATTCAAATGAAAAATATGATTATACCGGGTGTTTCAGACCACCCGTGCCCCCCAAATATCTCGCGAACAACAAAACGGATTGAGAAACCAAAAAATACGTCCAAAATATTTTCAAAAATTCTATTGAATGACACCAAATGAAAGTTCCCCTCCCTCACCCTTTGGGGGGAGGGGGGTCATTTTGAAATGTTAAATGGGAACCCCCAGTTTTTATTGCAGATTCGGATTCAGTGATGTAAAAAATGAAGGTTTTATTCAACAAATTTTTTTGGTCCGCGAAAGATGGCGCTACAAAATAAAATAAAAATAGAGACATTTTTTTTTCTCAACTTTTTTTGTAAAGCACATACATAACCAGTACCACCGCTTCCCCCTTCGTCTCGTCCTATGTACTGCTTTCAGGTTTAAAAAATCTGTCACCTTACTAAACACAAAAACTAGACTTCCGCCAACCAGACGAACAGGTTGGCTACAGGATAGGATGGTCGATTGCCATCTATAGATACTGAGGAATCTGATAGAGAAAACAAACGAATACAATATAACACTGCACATTGCCGACATAGCTCATAGACTACCGAAATCTCTATCAAATATTAGGCATCCCTAGAAGCACTAGACAAAACTTAAGTGGTAGACACCAGATACTCAAGCCTCATAAGAAACATATAACATATACGAGAATGCATATACGCAAGTTAAAATTGACGAAGACGACAAGAAGGAGAAAATACCGATAATAAGGGGAGCATGTCAGATGGACACGATCTCCTCCACTGTACACCGCCGCACTGGAGGAAGAGTTCAAGATCACCAATTGGGAAGAAAAAGGAATGTACCTTAATTACCTAAGATTCGCGGATGATACAGTCATCAGCAGCAGTTCAATAGAACTAAATATCATACTCAAGCCTCCACCAGGAATCGATAAAATAGATTTTAAAAGTGAAAGATATGTTCCAAATTCGTACATGAAAGTGGTGTGGTGACCACACCTCCATATTTCTTCTTAACGTTAATGATTTTTCATCTATTTGACGCCCTTTTCAAGTGATCACCAAAGGCAAATGCCTTTCAGACTCTCGGTCTGGCCCTGATTTTGGGTATAATTACATGATTTTTGTTTAATTTGAATGGTCTTTATTAAAAGATAAATAATTTTAAATCTAAGTCGTTAAGATTATGCCACTATTTAAAAAAAATAGATGATGTTGATTAAATTACATTGATTTTTTTTATTAAAACTTAATTAATTTTAGTTCAAATTGCCATGATTTTGGTGATTTAATATAAAGTTAAGCAATTTTTGTTAAAATTTAGATCATTTTAGTTTAAACTACAATTCATTTGATCAAACTTCAACAATTTTCTTAAAATTTTGTTTTTTTCTCAAATGATAGAGATTTTTGCTAAAATTCATAAGCATTTTGTTACATTTGACTGATTTTCGTCACAATTTTGTTATTGTGAAGATTTTTTTCGATTCTAAGTAAATTTGATTGATTTTCATCAAAATTTAGATGATTATTATTTAATTTTAATTTTTAAATAAAATTTCAATGATTTTGGACTGGTAAATCAATAAATAAATAAATTAAACAGTTTTTACCAAAAACTTAGTGATGTGATAATTTTGTTGTTCATTATTTATCAAAATTGCAAATTATGGCAATGTACAGCTTGACCAGTATATATTGGCATGTGAAAGAAATATTTTAAATAAAATTTTCTATCAAATTTTGCATTGTGGCACAGGCCTTAAGCGCAAAAATACTTTTTCAGAGACTAAACAGTACTTTGCTTCAAGATAGCGCTACCACTCCCACTTTCAAGTAAGAGATACTATAAGTTGTTAGCCAGCTAGACTTGGCCAAGCTGTACTTTTTATGAATTTGGTTAAATTTAAACAATTTTTGTGAAAATTTAGATATTGGTTTATTTAAAATACTAAAATATTTCTCGATTTAAGTTGGACAAACTTGGTTGGACAATTGCAATGTTTTTATCAAATTTAAACATTTTTTATCAAAACTCAGATGATTTTATTATAATATTGCTTTTTTTCTTAATAGTAAATACTTAATGTCATAGTATGCATATCCATTATTAAAAAAGAAAAAATAGGATAAGGGTCCTCAAAATTAAGTTGCACCTGGGACCTATCAAGTAGTAAATCCGCCACTGGATGGTCCTCAATGTCTATAAAGTTATTCAAATAAGAATTGATCCTCAATGTTTATAAACAAAGATTACATAATGGCAGAGTTTTGTTTACCTTTAATTTAGGTTAACTTACCTTTTCAAAGAATGGAATTTTTAAAGGGGCCCCTTTTAAATCCAAATGAACCAGCCTAAAAATTAATTACGTAACTAATATATTTTGCTAAAATATTTAGGATTATTACCTTTGGCTGCCAAAAGTTAGGGAATCCATAACATAACCTTATTACATCACCTGGGAATGAAAGTCGAATAACTGCGTAAATATCTGCAAAACAAACGGCAAATTTTGTACGCACAACATAAACAAATGCATATCACCCACATTAATTTGAGCGAGAGGGAAACAAATGAATTCGAATAAGCAAAAAAACAAAAGAATGTAAATTTTAATTTTATCTTAATTATTATAATTATGATAATTAATAAAAATAAAATAGTTTATGAAATAAAAAAATGGGACTACAACATTTTGAAAGAATTAGTTTTTTTTGTTAATGTAGTAAATAATGTTCTTGACTTAGAAAATCAAGTATTTTTTAAATTTTGCGGTTTATGTCTGTGATGTCAGCTCAGTGTAGCCAAATTAAGTCGCAATGACGTTTAAAATAATCAATTTTGACAGTTCATAATAGGTATGGCTTCACAAAATATTCGTGGAGTTTCACGAGTTTTAGAAAAATTAGAAAATTCAATTAAAGATGGAAATTATTATGAAGCACATCAAATGTATAGAACACTTTATTTTAGGTTAGTATTTCTTAGCTAGAATAATTTAAAAAACATAACCTCAACAACCCCAAATTTTAGGTATTTAGGACAGAAAAGATATAATGAATTATTGGATATGCTCTACAAAGGATCATTGTTATTCTTAGAACACGATCAGGTAAAATTTTAACGTCACAAATCCTTATCTATATCAAAATTTGAATGAGCATAAAAAATTATAATTTACATTCAAAATATTTTTTGTTTTTAGTTTTCTTAACATAAAAATAATACATTTCGTGTTAAAAATGAATTTTTCTACCTTTCATACAGGTAAAGAAAATTAAACACATTTTAAATGAGTCCATATAAATATTGATTAATAAATGGTAATTGATTAAGTTCCTTGAATTACAGCAAATTAGTGGAGCTGATTTAGGCATAATGTTAGTGGATGTGTTAGTAAAATCAGAAAATATAAATTATGCAGAGTGGACACTTAAGTTATGTAAAGTATTTGCAAAAATTAATACCACAACTCCTGAAAGAGACACATTTTTATTAAATTCCATACGTTGGTCTTCAAAAGATGGGATCCACGGACATCCACTTCTTCACCAGGTATTGTAATAAACGGATTTTTAATTAAAATCTAAAAATTAAGCAAATTTTGATCAATCAATTTTACAGAACGTAGCACAAGTGTATTGGAATGAAAAAAATTACACACAAGCAAGGCATCATTATTTACATTCAAAAGATGGTCAAGGTTGTGCAAAATTATTAATCGAACTTCAAACAGTGCAAGGCTTTACATGCGAAGCTGACTTATTCATAGCACAAGCCGTCCTGCAATTTTTATGTCTCCGAAATAAATCAACAGCAAACCAAACGTTTGCAAGTTATACGCAGCAACATCCTAGCATTAAAAGAGCTGGACCTCCATATTTGTTGCCACTTCTAAACTTCATCTGGTTTCTGTTACAAGCAATAGAAAGGTAATGCCCTAAAACAAAACAAAATGATTTGAATTGAATAAGGAATTGTTTTAGTCGTAAACTAGCCACGTTTACTGTACTATGTGAGCAGTATGAGCCATCAATTAAAAGAGATCCTTGCTATGTGCAGTATTTGGATAAAATTGGGCAGATTTTTTTTGGAGTACAACCGCCACCTTCTAATAGTGGGGGACTTTTTGGTAACTTTTTACAAACTTTCCTTGGAGGATTAGATGAGGATAGTGATGATGAGGCTTCATTTTCATCACAAAAACCTTCATCTAGTAAAAAACCTATTGAAAATTCTGATTTGGATTAACTTTTTAACTATTTTAAAACACCCTTTTATGACTGTAATTAAATTTAATAATTGGAACGTGCATGGTATGGGATTGAAAATCATGATTTATATTATTTAAAAAATTATTTTTGGGATTTGATTCTTTTTTTTAGTTTTTAATTATGTACACCAAAATAATGAATGTTATATAAGAGATATGAAATTTATATCATAGAGTTGAGTAAATATATGCTTTAATTTATTCATTCCTGCTTTCATTAATTTCTATTCTTATTGTAAATTATATTAAAAACCTACTTTACTGCTGACTCATTTTAAGTAAATAAATTTATAATATGACTAATATGTTTTAAATTATTTCTGTTTATTTATTGATTATGTTAAAATATTTAATGCAAAATTTAAAGTTTATTATACATTATTTATCTAAACAAAGTGGTTCAGGAGGAGTGCACTGAACTATACAGGGCACATCAGTTTAACCATTGAGTAATGAATAATATTATAATTATATTCCCTTACTCAATGGTTTAACACAATATTCTCCTCGTCGTTCTGATTCAAAACCCCACTGCTTATATGCCTCTTACTCACTATCTAACTTAGATATAGTCAAACTACAAAAAAAAATTATCATCTTTTAGGGAAAATCAGCAAATCGAATAAAATTGTGTATACATAGCTTCCTTATGATGGCAAATTTTTTTTTGATCTAACCGACACCAGTGGCATGCAATGGAGTTACATAAGAATTATTTATGGAAAAAAAAAGTACGCCACTGCATTTTTTTTAAATCCTTATTTGTTATGTGGAATAATAATCGCTTTTACAGATCCTAAATAACAGTTTTAGTTTCAGAGATATTTGCTTTTTAGAGGATTCCAAATTTGCTATTGAGCAAAATATTGTTACAATAATTATTTTATTGTTATTTGTAACTGTCTGTGATTGTTGCCACTTTACTTGAAGTAAGTTATACTGAAAAGAAAAGTTGCCACGGTTTTTTTACAAACAGTAAATATGCAACAGATCTTCACTTCATTTATGGATTTTGCTGCGGAAATTCGTATGCGGCGGTTTAAAACGTTTTTCTTGCGAGAAGGATTCAAAGTGCTAGAGTTTTTGAATAAACGACAAATAAGGACACGTCGAACAACTAGGTCACGCAAAAGTATATCATACTTTAAAAAGCATACTGTTTGCAACCCGTTCGACGGCTGTAAAGCCCGAGGATGCAGAATTGCGTTTAAATCTTTGCAACTGGGTCTTATATTCCGTTGCAGTTGATCCGCGTAAAGAAGGTGTATACCAAATTTTATTTAATTTGTAGCTTTTTCCTAAAAAGTATGATTTTTTTTTTTATTTTTAAACTTTGACACCCTGTATAAGGAAGCGGGTGGGGTTTTTAATCATAACAACGAGGAGAATATTGTGTTCAATTTTTCAGTGTTAAAACTGAAACAGCCTCTATTTGGTGCACAAGTAAGATACATTTTATAGGTCTTCTAAAAACTATAATTTCTATCCAGTTCAACTTCCAATTAAAAATTTTCCGTTTTTTAAAATGCGCCTCAAATTATGTTCCTTTAAAACTTAATCCCATGTCGATTGGCGCTACTAATGCGGTAATTTTAGTTTTATATAGACTAACAATATGGGGTGTCCCATTTATTCTAACAAATCAAAATAACTAAAAATACGCATCACAGACAAAAAATTTTGGATTTTGTTATAGATTCGCATTCTACGAAAAAATATATACACAAGTTTTGCCAGAAATTTTTTTTTTATTCGTGATAGATGCTGCTGTAATCGCAAAAAAACTATATTTCCTGCAATTCTTAAGAAATGTTTGAAAAATTTGAGCATTTTTGTTAAACTTTTGATATTGGTTAAAATTACAATTATTTTGATCAAATTAAAACAATTTATATGAAAATTTTTGTGAGTTTGGTTAAATTTAAGCAATTTTCCATGAAAATTGAGATCATTTCCATAATATTTTTGTCATAAAATATGATTTTAGTAAAAATTGTAATAATTTTGAGATATGATTGTTTTTCTACCACAATTGAGTTAATTGTTGTTAAAATTGCATTAATTTTGGTTACATTTGTATAATTTTTATCAAACTTGTTAACACTGTAACTATTATTTGTTTATTTAAAATGTATATATTACTTTATCAAACTAACAAAATGTTAAATAAATTATCGTTATCATTATTAATTTGATCAAATTATGTCTTGGATGATTTTTTCAAATTTAAATGATGTTTGTTAAAATTAAAATAATTTTAGTAAAGTGTGGTCAATTTTTATTAAAAGTTTAAATGATTTTTGTGAAAATTGTAATTTTTTTGTTAGTTTAGGATAATTTTGCTTAAAATTTGATTTACTTTTGGTAAATTTGTTCGTCATATTTTAGCGATTTTCGCACTTTGATAGTTTTTTTTCTTTCTTAAAATTGCAAGTTTTGGTCAAATTTCAAGCAATTTTTGATGATGTTGGTTAAAATTACAATTATTTTGATTTTACTTAGTAAGTCAAAGTATAGGTAAGTTCTGTAAAATTTAAATAATTTTCTCTAAAATTTGATTTAATATATGTTAAAACAATTTGTATGATTATGTTAAAAAAAAATCGAATTGTAAAAAGTTTGGATAATTTGAGGCAATTTAGATGATTTTTGTCAAATGTAAGCAATTTTTGTCAAAGTTTAAATAAGTTTGTTAAAATTGCTTGTTAGTTATATTTATGTCATTTTAGTTTTATTATGAATAATTTTGGTTAAAATTTCTACAAATTTAGTTGAACTTTAGCGATATGAGCACCTGATACATTCATTGCACCCAAAAACTACCACTCCCTTACCCCACAGCAAACACTAAAGCGACAGAACAGAGTATGGAAATTCTCTATGCATTTGAGAGAAATTAGTCATTTTTTTCTAAAAAAAAAATGTTTAAATATTTTGTACAGAATCATCCTAAATTATTTCTTTATGCATTCCTTTTTACAATATTAAAAAAAAACAGGGCAGACATCAATCAAAATCTGTACCAGACATTCCGGAAAACGCATGGCAATCTTAGAACACAACCACCTATTTAGTATATGATAATGGTAATAGTTTTTACCAATTACACCAAATTTTTTTGAAAGTGAAGTAAACACCCTCTGAAAATGTCAGCACACAGTATGGTCCCAATCCTTTAAATTATTAATGTTAATCTGATAAAAACTTAATAGTTACCATTTATTATGAATTTTTTATACTGAATTTATAACATATGTACAAAAAAATGATATCCTGCATAAAGTACAAATCCGTAAATGTACTCTTAATTCTGTTTATAATCATTCAATTCCTACAAAAAAAATCAGTTACATTACTTCTTTTTACATAAAACAAATTATCATTAAAAAATAATGAAATTACAGTCATTTTTATAACAGGTTAGATTATAATACGTAATTCAAGCTAAGGTAGTTAAAAAAATTAATCTCTGAAGCATAAAAATTCCTCTCTAAAAATAATTAATTAAAATTAACTTTTGCAATTTTCAGATAAAATTCTAATAATTTATTTCCGATTTTAATTATTATACCCAAAGATTGATCATTTTAACTGTTACCTGGTTACAAAATGTTTATTGACCATAAGGAAAAATAAACAATATAATTAGCCTAATTGCTTACAATAATAATAACAAATATAGAAAACACCTGTTATTAATTGTCTTATAATTAATTTTGAATAGCTTCCTAATGTTTAATTGCTTTTTAATATAACATTTAATTGTTTTATTAAAATAATTATGCTTTGTTGTTTTGATAATAAATATTTACAAAACCAGTTTTAAGAAAAATATTTTCTAATCATTTGTATTTATTGTTCATTTTCTGTACACAGAGTTACTATGTGTCATTTAAGATGCTAGTCAAGTATCATCTACACAATTTAAAAGGCAGAAAGAAATTGTTATCCCATTAGGCAGTGGTGAATTTACCACTTGAGTTTACCCTATCCTTTATTTTTGAAAGTAGATGAAATGTAAACTGTAATTAATTAATTTACTAATACTACTAAAAGCATTGCAGTTTAAACCAAAATTATCTAGAAAATTAACTTAATTCGATAAATATTTTAGTATTTCAAACCATTATCTAAATTTTGACAATAATTGTTTCAACTTGACCAAATTTGCACAAAAACATAAAAATTTTGACAAAATTGATAAAAAAAACATTTAGACATACATTAAAAAATTTAGTTTTACTAAAACCTCTTCAATTTGTTAAAATGCATTGCAAATAATCAAAATCTTCCAAATTTGGATAAAAATTTCCAATATTTTTAAATATAATAAGTTTTACCTATTATCATTATAACGAAATCGCTCAAATATAATAAAAATCATTGCAATTTAAACCCAAATCATTTAAATTTTAACAAGAATTAAATTATGGCAATTTACACTAAAATTACCTGTAATTTAACAAAAACCTCTTGAATTTAGCCAAAAATAGCACCTCAATTAAAATCATCTAAATTTTTATTAAACTTATTCAAATTTAAGAAAAATCATGTAATTGCACCCAAAATTGCACAAATATGCTAAAAATCTTCGTGATTTCAACCAAAATTTTTAAAATATTAACATAAGTTGCAATGTTAATTATTACCATTTATATAAGAAAAATCACTTTAGCAATTTAAAACAAAAACATCTAAATTTTAAAGAAAATCGCACAAATTTTAACCAAATCATTGCAATTTTAAACAAAAAAAAACACTGCCATTGGGGATAACACTTTTACAAGTGACTTATCAAATGATGACTGTCATAATTTATTATTTAGAAGAAGATACCAGTAGCTTATTATTCAGACAAAAAATATTGTACTTCAAAACAAGTAGTTTTCAATAGCAATAATAAGGTACAGTAGTGTTCAATAATAAGATAAACCTTCTTGATAGGAAATTATTATTTAAATCATGTATGTGTACCTTAAAAGTATAAGTAACATTTTAATTAAATACAGTAACTATGTTTTGTGTGCAATGCTTATTCTCACAAATGAATACGACTTAAACCTTAAAGATTGGTTAATAAAGTTGGGAAGTTTTGTTTTAAATTTTCATTCAAACGGTCAGCTGTGTTGTATGTTATTTCAAAATTAATTTCAGCTTATTACATTGTTATTTTTTCTTAATTACATTTGTAAGGTACATTGTAACTTAGCCTGAATTACTAATATAAATGTAGATTTAAATCTATTCCAATAGATTATTTACTATCACAAGAAAAATAAGAATTTGTTAAAAAAAAAAGGTTTTTTTTATGTAAATTATAAAAGTACAAATTAAATGTCATTTTACTTAAACCAAAACTCAACTATATACACCAGCATCACATATTACGTGCGGAATTAAAAAAAAAAACGTTAACATTTAAAGCAAAATTGCGTTGTCAGAAAATACAGCTTTAAACGAATCGAATTAGATAAAATAAAGTCTACTATTCCGACGTATATGAATTATATAATTTAATATATACAACTTATAATAATTTAACCGTTAGTGCTTAAAAAATGGTAAAAATACACAACCAATTGAAATATGCAAACTTTGTCACTCAATTAATTAAATAGAAGAAACAAAAGTACTCAGGTAGAACATAAAATAATACAATTAGAGATCTTAAAGATAATTTTTACAACAAATTGGACTGTATTTTGTTCATAACTGCATTGTTTCAAAGTGCATCGTAATAAGCATGAGTTTATATGACCAAACATATTTAAAATTACAAATAATCTATTTATTTTTGAGACTAACCACTTATTGACACCTTATTTATGACACGACATAAAAACGTAAAGTGCACGCGCGCGCCTGTTAATTTGAGCCCTAAATAATTTACACTTTATGAATGGTTTTATATGTACATATTAAGTGATGTGGGATTTTTGTGTAATTTTTTAGCGCTTTAAAAACCTGTTTTATAACATGAATTATTTCTTGGTTAAATTTTTAAAACAATCTTTATGAAAACTTAAATAACATAATCAAAAATTAGTTAACCTCATTTGCTCGACACATGTGTTGCTTGATTTAGCTGTGATTCAATTTTGAGTTTCATACAAAAATAAACTCTATGTGAAATATATCACAGTGCCAAAGTTTAAAATTAAACATTTTTGATGGCTTGTTTGTGTAGAAACAAATAACTGTAATACAAAAATTTTAATTGCAGTTATAATTAATTTATGAGAGATTCTGGTAGAAGTAAAGATAATAGTTGTATTTGACACTTTATTTAAGAATATATCTAATACTCAACTTCACAAAGAAGTGTTAAATATTTAAATCAATTTATAATCTAAGACCATCCTATATGTTAAATCAGTTGCACAAATTCAGAAATTATGTATTTGCTCATGCCATTTTAACATATAAACTGGTTTTATTGGACAAGTGGGCAAATGGTGAAATAATTTATGATGTCCAAGTCAATTGGACATTTTGAATGTCCTTAAAATATGAATCAACCTAAATATATTTAAAGCTTGTTCACGAAATTTACCTGCAAAATTCGAGTTTCCACAAGTCAAGTAAGGGAGGTTGCACCTTGAATATAATAATACATATATACTATATAATTACCAAAAAAATTTTTTTAAATAAATTAATGGAGCTTTCTATAATTTCTAGTTTTTGGATTATGTCAGTGCAAAGTTTTCTAAAAAGAAGTTTTATTTATTTATAGAAAATAATTTGCTGCATCTAAAGCAGGCTTATAGTTGCATTATATTCTATGTACACAAAAAATTACATTGATATATACTTTTTTTGTTGTAAATCAGTCGATTTAACAATAGTTTTTAGGAACCTAAATTACAAAATAAATTAAAAGCAAATATGAACACCAAGATGCAGAGAAGTTGTTTTACAAAAATTATAATAGCTGGAGTTGTCCTTTCTAATATTTACTTTCATTTGTTTTTTATAATATATATATAGGTATATATATTTATACATATTAAGTTTCCTTCAATTCACAAGTAAAAATCTTTCCACAAATACATTAAATACACTAGAACATGTTTTCTTTTTTTTTTTAGTTAGGACTGTTTTGCCTTAATAATAAAATTAAGTTCATTAAATCAGTCTACATTATTTACAAGAAAATAGACTGTAAACAACAAAAAAATATCATTTTCACATAAAATGTCCAGTAATAATTCCGCCAATAGAAGCAAGAGAACAGTCATCTACTTGTTTCAATAAATGGCGAAAGATGGGATTGCACTCTAAATAATCGGCGGCGTGCCGACACTCACTTTTTGAGGCGTGCGGGTGGATCTTTAGAGGCACTTCCTCGTCTAGGCGGGCCTGCTTGACCCGCCGTCTGGCTGGGTGGGGCCATTGCCACTCCGGAGGCGCTTCCAAAACAAATAAACATCATACATAGGTTTCCATTCACCACATGGATAGATGAGATAGATGATCATGGTCGCAATGGAGATGGAAGGACGTGCAATTTTTTTAAATGGTTGATAAAAAAAAGAGAAAAAAAATTCAAATTAAACTAAAATGTTTTGAAAAATAGGCTCAAGAAGCAAATGCATGATTATTTATGATAAGTAACTCACTTGGCCTGTTTGGAATTTGATAAATCTGATGTGGAAGCATTTGGCGCTCCTTGAACAGCTCTTAACCTCATTGAAACTCTACGCTCATAATTATCGAATAATCTTATTTTATCTAAAAATTATTTGCAACTTAATTAAAATCCATTTGTATAATAAATTAAATAAAGACATACTACTAGTAATAACATCATCAGAAGGGCTAGGTGCTGCTGCATTATTTGGTAACAAGTCAACATGTTCGTGAGGTTGCCTACGGGCTCTAGTTTGTGGTGCTGAAGGGGTTGAATCACCTGGAGTTGCTGCATGTGAACTAAACCTTGTTCCAGATCTACCACTTTCTTCCCCATGACCACCTCTTGACACTCCTATTAAAGGGAATTTAATATTAAAATAAATACAGGATTTTTAAAAAAGCTGGACATTCTTCTAAAACAATTAATAGATGTCGCTAACATAGAGAGTTCCTCTAGTAAGAGTTCGGACAATGGTCGGGATGGGATGTTCAGCCTAATGGCAGTTTTATCTGCGATTCAAAGAATTAAGACAGTTTCAGATTCAGCAGTAAATAGAGGACGATATTTGTCACTATTTTAAAGTATATTATTTGTTGACATTAATAAGTGCCAGATTTTGCTAATGGCTGGCGCTAACAATGCATAAATCAATATAACTCTCACACTAGAGGAACTCTAGAATTATTCAAGTTTGAAAATTGGCAATGCACTGTTACTATAACTGATACCTTCATATTGTTATGATAATGAAATATACTTTGGGTTCACCAGTTCGCAAGTACGTGCTACAACATTGTTTTTGACTTGTTTTTACATTGGTAGGTTGACGCAGCTCAATCATTCATCACAATTAGTGTCAGTCATATTAATGGAGTGAACCCAAAGATACATTGCTCAATATTTAATGTTAATGTTGGTCTAAATTACTAACATGCTGCCAATTTGTTTAATTAGCTTGTCGTGCGCCCTCTACTGATCCTTATAAGAAAATTGTCCTGCTTTTTTTTAACATGCTAAAATATAATTACCAAATTTAAGCATATTCCAATCAAATACATAATCATATGTAAAACCTTGCCGGTGAAATAAGGTACGGAATAATTGTCTCAAATAACTATAATCAGGCCTTTCTTCAAATCTTAACTGTCGGCAGTAATTTAAATAAGTAGGAAACTCAGCTGGATAACCCTAAAAATAATTGTAAATTAATAACACATGCGCGCAATTTTAATACATTGCATTTCAATTGTTTTTTTGTTGACATTAAAATCTCATTTATGCCATTTATTTATACGTTGTGAATAAAAAGTTAGAGACATTAAAGCTAGAGCCATTATTATAAAAGATACAAAAACCACTTCTTATTTATAATATCGGGATAAATCATGCTCAGTTTATAGAACGCTAGGTCTTATTTCAGCGCCAGTCTTTGGCCAGCCATAACTGCCGAGCTCAAAGTATTTTGTAAAGTCGCTTAACCTTGGGTTATTTACGTTTAAAATAGTAGAACATCGATTATTTTTGTTGTAAAAATCTCATATACATTATATAAAGACATGGAATCTCAAATATATACAAATAAGGTTGTGTAAGTGCTAAAATGGGCAAAATTAGGAAATAAATATGATTTTCAAATTATCTACATAATTCGACTAGTCAGACAAAATAACTTAAAACGAATTTGACTTTACTAATGTAAAGTAAAAATAAAATCTTTATCAAAATAGGTTTCAAATAACATGCTTAAAAATTTGAAGATTTTATTGTCATATGTCATGACATCATAATCTTTGTTGACATCAAACATATCCTCTCTAATCTGTGTACTTTCATGTATATTATAGTCGAAAGTATATGCTTCCATTTGGAATCAATATTATAAATATAAATTGATGAATACGAATTATAAATATTATTCAACATGGATAATCCAGTAAATACAAAGATAATTAAATAATTATTCCTAATATTGCTCAGGACAATGTTGCCTGCTCTAATTGATGGAAATATTTCCAATTTTCCCCAAATAGACAGACCTGAATCTGGATATCGTAGTTTTATATCTCGACCCAGAAAAACCTAGATAGCCATAATTAATTTTCATTAACATTGGAACCTGTTTTTATAAGATTTTCAAGCGTAATTTTCAGTTACAATTCATGCAAAATTAATTTTGCTTATTAATTTAGGAACACATTTTTATACTTTAAAACTTTTATTTGAAGCTTTTTTAATAAAATAATTAAAATAGCAGAAAATCACGAAAATTTGATTTTGATTAAAGACCGATGACCGAGGGCGTTAAATAACACGACCTTGGTGCCAGTTAAAAGGTCACTTCCTCAAAATAATTTTCTCCCTCAATAAATCCATTGTTGCGAGAGCTGTATTAATGTGGCGCCGTTCTATTGGAACCACATATCCTCCAGATCAATACCATTCAAATTTGGAATTAAATAATTATTGATTGTCACCCTGTAACGATCCCCATTATCAGCTCTCCCGCTTGATTTAAAAAAAAATGGTACCACCGGTTCATTTTTCTGGATCATTTTCACACCAAAAGCAGCAGATCTGTTTAATAATGTAACTATTTACCCAAAAATAAGCTTCGCCGCTTAGCAAAACTCTCGAGTTCTGGAACAAGCTGGATTTTGTAAGGCACCAAACCAAGAGCTTTATGCAAATTTTTTCACGTAATCGAATAACAAAGTCCAATTGCGAACTTCGACAAATTAACAAACTTTGGCCTTCAGCAACAATAACAGCTTTATTTTAAAAGTATGAAAGTCGTTCGAAATTTATCGATAATTCAACGATTACATCGCTCAGTTGGGAGTTGACGTGCACTTTAAAATTCGCGAAGTGCTCCCAAAGTTTGGCGTACACAACACTGATTTGATACTAGATTTCGACAATTTGCAATCGTTGATCTGATGTTATTTTTTCAGCCTAACAGACAAAATTTGCACTGCCACATTATTGCCTGCTCGAAGTAACTTAGTCAACAGCATTTTTAATATAGTGTTAGTTAAATACTAATAGAAATTGTAGAAACATATTCTGTTGCGACTAAAATTTACGATATAAAACTGGCGCAATAATCTTTGCATGTGGAGACCCCAGTTGGAAGCATATGCGCCAAACACATTGGAAGTTAAAGTAATTTATCTGTTATGAAGAAGCATTTAATCCGATATGAACCGCAAAATTAGAACTACTCCTTATGCATTTTTAAACGAGCGAGTAAACAAATGCACGTAGACAGCGATTGTTAAATTATTCCGGCTAAAAACGGTCACTTTCGAACCACCAAGCCTATATCGGGTGTTTAAGTGTTAAACTGTGTTTACGCGCGTTTCACCTTGAACCTGAATAAAGTGTAGAATATGTTTTTATTGAATTTTTACTTATCTAGCCTTATATACAAAAAACACAATCGAGTTGTACTATGATATAACAACAATTGGCGATTTCAATAATTTTGACGCCACCTTGCGGACGATTCAAAAAAATTTCGGCGCAAATGTCAAGTTATTTAGAAAGATTTAAAACATAATATTAATAATTTTTCCCCCATTATTATCGGCGGAGCTTACGCCCTAAAGAAAGCCTTGGTTTAGATTTAGATAACCGCTATTTACAAAAAATTACATATACCATCGACATGAACCGACCTATCTAGGTTTAGTTAGTGTATCGCTTGGCTTGAATAACTTTATACAGGGTGAACAAAAAGTCTGTAAACGGTCCAATAACTCGAGAAATGCACTTTCCATTAAAATAACAAAACATACGTATTTAATATTTTTAAAAGAGATATTCAATTCCCCCCTTATAGATAGGAAGGGGGCTAACCTTAAAATTTTAAATAGGAACCCTAGTTTTATATTGCAAATTCAGATAGTACAAAACTTTTACCTGAATTTTTTTTATAATTATCATAGATGGCGCTGTGATCACAAATAAATATACTGCAAGGTTACATAAATTTTACAAGTAACATTTTTTTATTATCATCGTAGGTGGCGCTATAATCGCAGAAAAAAATTAATCTTGCGATAATTTTTCCTGCGACTACAGCGCCACCTAGGATAATTACAAAAAAAATTTCAAGTAAAAGTATTTTTTTTTTATTTGTAGAATCTGAATCTGCAATAATAAAAGGGGTAACCATTTAAAATTTTAAAGTTGCCATCTATTCACCCACCAGGGGGGAAAGAAAAGGCTTTAATTTAACATAATAGAATAAATATTTTTAAACATGTATTTATTCGGTTTTCAATTAGAACTGTATTTCTAGAGATATTTGACAGTCTCAGACTTTTTGTCCACCCTGTACTTAAACTTACAAGCAATGTATTTAAAAAATAAATAGTTGGGATTCGATTACTAGATGGCGCTGTAATAATTTGTTTAATAGTTCCAATAGACCAGGTAACATATGTCATTGAACTTTATATCCAACTTGCTGGCAACTGTAACTTGTATAATATACCAAACTATTAACAAATACAACTGAAAGTTACCATACAAATTAAATAAAAAATGCTATGACATGTGATGCCTGCTCCATTGAAATTATTAAATTAATGACTACAGAGTCATCTAGTAACCAAATCCCAAATAATTATTTTTAAATACAGGTTTGTGTTTAGATAGTAAATCTATATACATGCGCACCAACAATATTTGAAATCGCTTATAGAAAGCATAAAAAATTGAAATATTCATCCATTAAATTGTAGCAAATAATTTAGCTTTAAACTATTTTTGTACATATAATAAGGATCTAGCAGCTTTCATGTACCTTACTTTTTATTCACCCGGTGTGTACAACATTGGTTTAAATTAATTTTTTTTAAACTTACTTTGCAAAGTTCTTCAATAGGAGTTGACATTTTTTTCTCAGAGATACGTTCATATTTTTGTCTTTTGGTAGCAGCTTTAAGACCTTGCCAAGGCAACGATCCTCTATTAAAATACATTAAAACATAACCGAGGGATTCTAAGTCATCCCTTCGAGATTGTTCAATACCTAAATGTGTGTTTATGCTGGCATATCTTGCAGTACCTTTAAAAAATTAAAATAACTTAAGTAATTTGTGTGTAATAAATAGTAAGGTTACTAACTGATAATGATTTAAATATTCAATTCATTATTTAACAATGAATATTCATTAGATGCCAGAGGAAATAAAACAGTTATGCAACAAGTTAATAATATTACATAACTGCCTTACATACTTATTATTATACTGCTGTTTTTTATTATTGCACGTTTATTTTATTAATGGCATTCAATTGAGTTATTGCAAAGAATATTTTTATACAGGATGTTCAAAAAGGTTTAAAAAATTATGATATAAGAGCTTGAATCATTGTAAATTGTCTTGGTTTCAGGTTTATTAAGTTGCATAAATTTATTGGTTCTACCCAACATTTTTCTCACCATTCAAGAGGAGATACTTGGGTCATCATAGCCTTAAGAATCTTCACTGGAATGACTAGTGAAATGTTTGTTAACCATGAAAACAAAGACTGAGAAAGGTGATTTTAAAAATGTCCTTACTAAAGAGCCAGTCGCAAGACAAATTAATTAAATCAAATATAATTACAAAAAACTATTTGAAATACTAAAAAATAATTTAAAAATTTATGCTTACCAGTTAAATTTTTGTTTTCTCTATAAGGAATATGTTGATGAGTTCTACCATCCCTATACTTTTTGGCAAGACCAAAATCAATAATATAAACTAAATTTCCTTTTTTGCCAAGGCCCATGAGAAAGTTATCAGGTTTTATATCTCGATGGATAAAATTTCTGGAGTGTATAAAATCAGTTCGTGAAATTAACTGATCAGCTAATAAGAGAACAGTTTTTAATGTGAACCGTCTCGAACAAAAATTAAATAAATCCTCTAATGATGGCCCTAACAATTCCATCACCATAACATTATAATCACCCTCTGAACCACACCATTTAATTTGAGGAATACCAACTGAAAATAATTAATTTTAATTACAAACTTGACACATTTTTTCTTTTGTTTTTTTTGTAATATTACTCGTTTAAAACAATATTTTGTAATTACATAAAAAGATTAGCATTTATATGTCCTTCATGCAATAGGTGTGAATAATTTACAAGGAAAGCAAGATAATTTCATTTTTTTCTTGCAATAAAGAGTTAATACAAAATAATACTTGCCTCCACCTTGCATCATTTTGTAAAATTTTGATTCGATGTGGAGCTGTGGATGCCTTGTCTTTATACATTCTAATTTAATTGCTACTTCTTCACCAGTTGATATATTAGTTCCTGTATATTAGAAAAAAAAACAAATGAGTTACAAGAAAACAAATGAATTTTATGTAAACTAAGGTAACCAGATTTTTAGAGTAGGCGGGGAGGACAGCTAGTCAAAAAAAATCTTACCTAACCTACCGCAACCAAAGTCTGTGGATCATAATCCACATTTACCAAGGAAACTTTTTCCTTGATAATAATTTTAATCGAAAAGAACGTCAAAAACTGCGCGGGGAGGGGGAGGGGGAGGGGGACATTCTTTCGCCTAGAGTTGACAATCTACGATTGGGGTCCGGTAGCCGGTCCTAATTTTATTAATTTCACTTAACTCCTCCTGGAAGTAGGAATACCCTTTGTCCCTTGGAATTCATAAGATGGCATTGGTAGAATTTCAATGATTTTTAATGATCTTTAAAAGTTTAAAGAGATTTTCAGGAATTTGAAGAAATTGTGAAAGTGTTAGCACAAAACTGCAATTATTTTTAAATATTTTCAAAAATTTTGGATGATTTCCACATAAACTTGAATGTTATCCACCACACTTAAAAAAATGTTTTTCACTTTCTTTAAAGGTTTACAAAAATTTCAAGAATTTAAGAGAATTTGTAAAAGTTTCCTCATAAAATAGCAACCATTTTTATATATTTTTAAGAATTTTCAAGATGTTTTGATGATTCCTACACAAACTTGAGGTTTACAAAAAGTTTAAAGAATTTTAGAGTAATTTTAATAAAAAAACTTTAATGATTTTCAATGTTTAAAGGTTTTCAAAGATTTTCAAAAAAAAATTCAATATTTTTAAAGAATTTTCAATGATTTCCACATAAACTTAAATGACATTCACTTTTCTTTAAAGATTTGCAATGATTTAGAGAAAATTTAATGATTTTTGCATAAAGATTCAATGATTTTCAATGATCTTTCAAGATTTTCAGGACTTTTGGAGATATTTTGAAAGTTCTTTGCGACGATTTTTAAATATTTTTAAGAATTTTTGATGATTTTGATGATTATCTTTAAAGTTTAGAAAAAATTTTAAGAATTTTAGAGAAATTTTAATGTTTCTTGCATAAAACTTCAATGATCTTAAATTTAAAGAAAATTTGCAAAAATTTTAGAAAAATTGTGAAAGTTTTTGCATGAAACTGCAACGGTTTTTAGATATCTTCAAGAATTTTTAAAAAGTTTTGATTGTATCCAAATAAACAGAGATGGCATGAATTTTTAAAAATTTATAAAAAAAAATGGAGGTGTGGTGAATACAGGAGTCCATTAGCCAATTAGATTGGTAATATGTCTCTGCAACTTCATTTTGTTGAAATGTATGTTGGTAATAACTCTAATAATGACATGTCACTTTTGAATGATACAAAACCTTATTTCATTAATTATCAGCTGATTATGACAGTATATTTGTGCAACTTGAGTGGAATAATTCCAATAAAATGTTGCTAAGCAAGTTCTTAAAAATGTATAATTTTGAAATATGTTTTAGAGAGGACACAGACAGACAGACACACAGACAGTGACCACTTTGAAACTTTTTCTGAATGAGGGGAGTCGAAAACGGATATTTCCGCAAAAATCTCGATTTCGCTATTACTATACATACTTTCATTTACTTTGTTAATTAAAGTAAAAGGGCTATCAAGGACAAGGAGGATAAACCCCGTAAAAGTAGGACTGTCCTCCCCAAAAGAGGACGTCTGGTTACCTTATGTAAAAGAATTAAATTATTAGACAATTTATAAATATTCAAATGATTCATCAGATGATTACACATTTTAAAACTATCCCAAAATCGTTTTTTCTACCTGAAATTTCCTTAATTTTGACCCTGAGCCATGACAAAAAAACTAAATGCTACTTTCATTGTGACTTAAAATAAACTTAATGTACTGAATGAATAAGCTAATGACTGGAGTGGAATCATATCACATACTCTATTTAAGATGCTATTCAAAATATTGCACAATTGACAATGTAAATAAACAATAAAATAACAAAAAAGGGTAACAAGGTGTTAATGTTTTTATGTGCATAATTATCTTTAAATAATATAAAAACACAATTATAGTTACGTTTTTATGAAAAATTAAAACAGAATGTATTAAAAAACTTAAAAAAACCATGAATTTTTTAGTTGAAACTTGCTTTTGAATTAAAAAAAGTAATTTTTTGTTTTTTTTTTTAATAAAAAGTAAGAGAGCTTTTGTTTAAATAAGAAATGTTATGTAGTTATTATTATTATTATAAAGAAAACAATATAATTAAATGTTTTGTTATAGTAAATGAATTGCTGTAATAATAATAGCTATTCATTTAAATTTGTGGAAGAGAAATTATAAATAGAATTGAAAAGATTAAAACAAAATAAACAGCAGGACGTACTGAATAAAAAAAAATGAACAAAAAAAAATTAATGACAATAGCGAAGCTAAAAGAAAGGTTTTAAGTGTAAAATAAATATAAAATTATCTATAATTAATAAAAACATGTATAAAAATAAACTAGATTCGTCGCATATTTCCTGATAGTTGGCCATGAGGACAGTCAAGTCTTTTGTTTACAAGAATCTCGAAAATAAAAAACACGAAACATACC
The DNA here is from genome assembly GCA_030264735.1 of Gymnusa sp. GC000175. NCBI lineage: Eukaryota > Metazoa > Arthropoda > Insecta > Coleoptera > Staphylinidae > Gymnusa > Gymnusa sp. GC000175. The sequence continues at coordinate 24,650 of JARJDX010088142.1, forward strand.
TAAATAAATATCCCCAAAGGATCCTGATCCAATTTTTCTGCCCAGCCTGTATTTGTTCCCGACTCTAAGCTCCATGTTTCCACGATCCGTGTTTGCTGTTGTGAGTTAGTCAAACGAAAAAATTATGGAAAATGTAGTCGTACTTTTCAGGCGGCCATCTTACAAATTAGCAAATTGTATTGTGAGCGGATTCTTTCGCCTTATGATACCTCAAGAAGTTATCTGGACGAATTTCAACACCTTTTAAAAGCATTAATCCATCCACTACCTTTTAGAATAACAAATTTTATCACAGATATGTCAAGAACGTAAATTTAGAACTCCGTTTCGACTGACCACACTTATCATAGTGCTAATGCGGTGTTGCTGAGATGACATATACTAAAGAAACATGAGCAACGTTGCCAATACTTAACAATATTTCAACAGGTAAATTCAATCGTTTTAATCACATTAA
>JARJDX010088159.1:0-14192 GCA_030264735.1 Gymnusa sp. GC000175
AAATGCTGTAGGGTTTTTAGTATTTCTGATCCACCATGTTTTACGAGCTCGATTTGGATCTCATCTTCTCCAGCTGCTTTATTGTTTTTCATGCCTCTTAACGCTTGTTTTATCTCGTATGCACTTATTTCTGGGAGGTCTTCGGTGTAGTGTCTAACCAGTTTTGCCTGTTTATATATTTTATTTAATTTAGTTGATTTGTTATCACCTCTATATCTTGTAGCATTATTAGTAAGTTCCATAGTTGAACTTCATGCTTTATCGACTTGGCGAAAGCCTGCGATAAAGCCTGTTTGGAAGATATATTACAACTACTCATGGATTGCAATATACCAAGAAACATTGAAAGAGTAATAAACAACCTCGTTAGTAGTAACACTACAAAAATAAAAGCAAATGGACAAACAAGCAAAGATATATTCACTTCTCGAGGAATACGAAAGGGAGACAGCCTCAGCCCATTCCCCTTCAACCTTATAATGAACCAAATAATAATAATCAAGAAGTAACCTCGCTTAACTTAAGATACAGATACATGCAATTCAATTACCTAGGCGCAGACTTGTCAAGCGACCACGATCCGGTAAGGGATATTAGAAGCAAACTCGACAAAAGTACAGCCATATCTGTCTGCCTAAGAGATGTGGCGTGAAACAACAAACACATGCGATTAGTTAGCAAAATCAAAATCTACGAAACTTGCGTAAAAATTACCTTGACCTATAGCATTGAAACTTCCGCCGATACAAACAAAATCAAACATATGCTGCGAACAGTAGAAATAAAGACGCTGAGGATTATACCCAGAATAATACCAAGAGACCGGGTAAGAAACACATACATCAGACAACAATGCGGAACTTATAACATTGTAAGATGGTGGTGACAAAGAAGACGATCACGTTAAAAGAATGGACGATAACAGATTAATTCGCAAAGTATTCGAAGGGAGACCAACAGGCCGAGGTCCGCTAAAAATGCCACCTAAACGCTGCAAAGACAGCTGACAATCTCTGTCACAAGAATGCCAACATCGGCAGTAGAAGAATAAGAAATAATAATAAGAAATGGTATTTAGGCACTTCCTTTGTATTTGAGAAGTTTGTTCTTAATCTCGTCGTGACCTGATAGCAATTGCCTTCGTAACCTTTTCTCGATTCGTTTCTATGACATTTATTTGTTTAGTCTAGCCACCATGTAAACATCATATTTCCCATTTTTTATTTTGAAGTTAAGTGACAAACATAAAGTTTTATTTTTGACATAGTTATGAAATACGTCTTTTTACTCTGTAACATTTTACCCTACCTTAGTGGAACTGGAAGGCTTGAGGATTACTGCAAATTAGATCCACAAAATACACCATGTAAATATAAGTGTTTAATTGCCAAAAGATGCAATGGCTTGGTTGTAAAATATAAATATCTCACTGATAGAGAACGAAATTTGGTATTGGATCAACATAACAAAATCAGAGATACTGTCGCAGCGGGAGAATATAAAGATTATTTCTTGCCAAGTGCATCAAACATGCAAATACTAAATTACGACAAAGAATGTGAGTTTATGGCTGCTTGTTTTACAGTGCAATGTATCTCTGGAAGAGATGCGGTCAGGATATCTTTATCAGGTGAGGAAATGGGCCAAAACCTGTATACGCAAGTACGTGGTTTGCCTATTAGATTAAAAGATGCGTTTTTAATTAACAGTATTAAATCTTGGTTTAATGAACGTAAATTTTTGCAAGCAAATTTCACCAATGCATTTTTTAATTCATATGTTTCCATGGATAATGAAAAACTGAGTTTAACACAATTGACGCAGCTAATTTGGGCCAATACTAGGTATGTAGGATGTGCTCAAATTGTTTCGTTTCAAAAAAAACCAGCATTCACATATGATTTCTACTGCAATTACAAACCTGTGGGAAATGTTAAAGGGGAAAAAATGTATTTAAAGGGAGTTCCGGCTTCTCAATGCTCAGAAAAAGATGATGTAAATATTATATACAATAACTTATGTGGAAAATCTAGAAAATTATCAGAAGATAATTTTGTACCACCCATTCAAATTGGTTATTCTAATAGGAATAATTCTAATTGTGTTGTAATTATAATTTTGGTACAAATACAACTTTTTATAAATTTATTTTTTAATAAATAAATCTTTAATTGCATAATTTTGTAATTAAATTGTTACTGTAGTAATTAATTTGTGAGGTATTATTAAAGGAACAATCGCAATTGGTAATAATAGTGTACGTCCAATCTGTTGTAAACAGATGTCAAAAATTTAGAAGTGTCATAGTTATGGGTAAAGATTATTACAAAATTCTTGGGTTATCCAAAGATACCAGCGATGAGGAAATTAAAAAAGCTTATAGAAAACTAGCATTAAAATTTCATCCGGATAAAAATAAAGCTCCCGGAACTGAAGAAATATTTAAGGAAGTTGCTGAAGCTTACGAGGTTTTATCCGATAAGAGAAAACGTGACATATATGACAAATACGGAGAAGAAGGTTTAAAGGGAGGTGTAGCTAACGACTCTGGCACTGGAGGTCATTTCCAATACGCGTTCCACGGTGATCCCAGGGCTACCTTTGCCCAATTCTTTGGCAGCTCCAATCCATTTGGAAACTTCTTCGAAAACAGTATTTTTGGATTACACGATGACGATTTCGACAACGAAACGTTTTTCAGCGTTTCCATGCCGGGATCAAAATTAGACAGAGGAAAAAGAGGCGGCGAAGTTCAAGATCCTCCAATCGAATACGAAGTGTACGTTACGCTGGAGGAATTAATGACTGGCTGTACGAAGAAAATGAAAATTAGCAGAAAAGCTGTAAAATCGGATGGTACGCTTAAAAATGAAGAAAAGATATTAACCATAAACGTAAAACCTGGATGGAAAGCGGGTACCAAAATTACATATAGAAGGGAAGGAGACCAACGTAAAAATAGAATTCCTGCAGATGTAATTTTCATTATTAAAGATAGACCGCATCCTATTTTTACACGCGAAGGTAGTGATATAAAATTTAACGCTAAGGTTACGCTTAAGCAGGCACTTTGCGGGTTTACCATTGAAGTTCCTACTTTGCAGGGAAAAAGTAAAATTTTAAATTTACAGAATGAAATTATTTATCCTAACGCTATTAAGCGCATTTGTGGACATGGCTTACCACTTCCCAAAGAACCTTCACGAAGAGGTGATCTTATTGTTAATTTTGAAGTTTTATTTCCTGCTAATATCCCTACAGAAAAGAAAAAAATATTAAGTGAAATTCTCTAATATTGTTACATTTTCTGCATTCTTTGTTAGTAAATAAATATATTGTGTCTATGTTTATTTTTATAGTTTGTATAAGTTTCCTTTTTTATTCTTATTTTTAAATACAATTATTAAAATTTATTTCAGGCATAGTTTTTGTTTAATAATTGTATTTTTTATATTAATATATTTTCAATAACCAATTAACTTACCGTAGGTATTATAAAGCGTGGTTAGCTCAACGATTGATTAAACTGATATGTGACAATGGGTGCATTTAGGGAACAATAAGTGGTTAAGAGCCTAATAAAAGCGCTCAATGACAGCAGATTTGCGCTTTGCTGAATGCATTTTAGTGTCACCATCACTATGAATGCATTTTAGTGTCACTACTATTACCAACATAAACTGCATCGACATATTTGACATTGTTATAACAACGTAAACAAATATCCCCATTTGATAAGAGAGGTTTATTGATATCGTTAAGTAAATACGCATTATATTTATTTCCATTTCATTATTTATTATAGATTTTTTTTCTATGCAAGTAAATGTGGATCAAGTGCATTATAAATTTTTTGCAGTAATTTCCTTAATTTTTCTTTTCTTTCTCGCATGCCGAGATGCAATTTGTTGCACACAATGAACTTATTTATTAAAATGTTAAATGTAGTTTTTTTTTCACACCTAATTATTTAAAATTTTAACAGGATATTCCCATGAAGTAAGAAATTTATAAAAAAAAATTATACATAAAGCAACCATACAAATATTTTGTTGGTAACAGCAAAAGAAAGAGGAAGAATTATTATTATTGCTAAGTTCTTTTAATTTTAAGTGTTTTGTTCTGCACTATATATTGAAAGTTATAAGTTTTCTGGTAACACTCAGCTTTTTATTGATGATGCTTTCGATATCGATTTTAGTTTTTTGTTTTTCTCTTCTCTTGGCTCTACAACCCAGGTCTTGTTATGGCCTCCTCAACTATTTGCTTCCATCGTTTCCTGTTTACCATTACTTCTTTTGTTCTTGTTGCTCCCCCTGTTTTTAGTCTCTAAATTGTTAATCTACCTAGCCCACGACCTTCCAATACTCCTTTTGCCTTGTGGAATTCTTATTACTAACTTTTTTGTCATCCTTGGAGTGCCCATCCTAAATATGTGCCTTAACCAGCCTAGACATCCCATCTTCACCATTCCTGCAAAGCCTGGTTCTTTGAATTCATGATTCAGTTCGTAATTGTGATTGCTAAAAATCCTGACTGGGTCAGGAATTTTGCGGAATATCTTTCTCTCAAAGACTGTCAGTTCTGCTTTTGTTGTTTTTGTCATGCACTATATCTCAGAGCCGGATAACGCTATAGCCTTCTGCTTGTTTTATACATGGGGAATTTTTGTTTATTGCATTGGATACTATCAATATCTGAAGACTGATATATTATTTATTAGCTAGTTAATTAGTTAAGAATACGAGTAGTATTCTCAACTAATTTGTAATATCGAATATTTTGTTTACTTAATTTTTGTTGTCCTACTTGGAAATCTTCGTCGACATCTGTTTTTGTTTTAAAGGGGTAACATATACTTAGTCCTCCTATTTTCGTTAATTTGGAGTCTTACCCTTTCTGCCTCTTTTTCTATATTTGTAAAAGTTCTTTGTATTGCTTTTATTTTTCTACCGATTACATCGATGTTTCATTAAGTGCAGTTAATATAACTTCTGATTATTCTGATCGATATTTATTTCTTCTGGGTTTAGTACTTTAAGGTATTTTGCCCACCTTTTTATACATTGTCCTTATTTGTCTGACATTTAGAAATTGTACTCTTGATTCTTTTACAGGGAATAAACCGATTTATTTGTCTGGGATCTGTAGTAATAAAAGTAAACAATTATAATTGTGAGCATTACCTTGCTGTCGTGTAAGATTAAAGATGTGGTACAAGAGATTGCACATTTTAGTGGGGAACCCTTTTTAAAGGGGGATTCACTTGGCTACCTCTGCGAGTGCAGATTTTTTGGTAAACGGTTCGATTAATATTCATTATCCATGTTTTTTAATACTTATGCTATCAGATCCTGGCCGGTTCCTTTTTCAGTACTTTTTTTTACATCTCATATTATGATATCCTGTTTTATTTCAAGTCAGTTAAGGAAGGTATTTATTGATCATTATGCAACAGTCGCCATTGATGCTATGTATTATGATACTGCTTTCTTCGTCTTTATTAATCCATGTTTTTGGTTTAACTTTCGCGACAGGTGCTTTTAAGATAATATAATCGGTTTATTTCTGCGTGTCTTTCCGATTCGTTGCAAATATTGTAAGAAATTTGTTTTTGTCAATCCTGCTTACCTTAAATCTTTGCTTTTGCTGTTATAGGTATGTTGTGTTTGAGTTTAGTCCGCCTATTAGTTTTTTTGGTTTAAATTTACCATTTAATGCTGACGTTTAATCAGTGGACAGCTACTAATTGATATCTCTATATACCTGAACCAAAACACATATAGACCAGAGCATTCAATATTCGATACTGCTTCACTGTGTGGTTATATCAGTACTGGTTCTATTCATTGACATTAAAAAAACATTTAACTAATCAAGTATATTATAAAAAAATTTTTAGCACACTTGCTCCTGCTTCTCAAATACCAAACTAAAGAAAGGTACAAGTTTCCGAAGGGTATATTTTTAAAGCAACGTTGGTCTGCGTCTTTTTTTAAGCAGAAGTACTATCACGACTTTTATGGAAAAGCGTAATAGATAACCTACTGCAAAAACTAATTGTCAGCTGCTTCTTGGTCGTAGGACAAATTCCGTATTCCTTAAGACTGTAGCTCTAACTTCAAAAGATGTTATTATTAACTTTAATTAACCTGTGATAAGCTTAGAAAATAAACTAGATTATTGTTGCGTTCTTGTCGTATTGACGGGCAATAGATACGATTTGGAGTTTATACCCTATGATTTTTATTCGGCTGTACACTGCCATAGAACGAATATTTAAAAAGCAGCTATATGGTAATCATTGATGCAATGTTTACCACCCGAACAGTATCGATGCAGGCACCAAACTATCCTCGCTCTAGGACCTATATGTAAAAAAGGTTGTTCTTCGAAAGGACTACGAGACAATGGACTAACATAGGTAATTGTCTCGTAGTCCTTTCGAAGAAAGGTAATTTGGCAAGGTAAGATGGATTCCGCACGGTCCGTGTAAGCTCAAATTACTTTTTTACTAGGTTGCATATCCTTACTTTAGTAAATTAGAGCTTTTCATAAAAACCTGAAACGATTACCTGATATTGCATAGATCTATAAACTACCACCTTGCAAATACTAATAGTTAAATAAGCACCGTTAAAGACTAGGGTTTTCATAAAATTCCAACAAATATATGGAAGTTTCTGTTCAGAAAATCGTGGCGAAAGCAGCACGATCAGATAGGTCTACCACTAGCCACTCCTGAAGATATAGCTTTGAAAAGATAATGAGGATTTATAATAGGCCTATAGGTATCTCCCTCTATAATAAACATTAATTATTAAGGAATACATAGAAAATGAACACCAATGACAAGATTAAAAAAATTATAAACAAAAAACTACAAAATTATTCCAAGAATCAACAAAAAGATTTTATAGAACAAACAAGAACAATGCACATTAATACCCAAGTATATAATAAACTAAATAAAACAATTGGAATGAAGAAGGTAACACCACTCCTCTACATTAGCGAAACGACAGCTATGCAAAGTAAAAATCGAAAAATAGGAAGAGAAACATTTGATTACCATTAAACAGTTACATTATTATAAATTTAGGTTTTAATAAATGACCATAAAATACGTCTATATTTCCAACAATGATATTTTCCATAATTGTTAAAACGTTACAGGCGGAAGAACGTGTGATGATTATTCAATACCCATGAAGTTTCTCTTTTTAATAACAGAAATATTATTCTATTGGTGATTCAAAATGCATTAATTTTTGCCTCAAAAATATTACCTTTACTACATATATAGAAGTGAAAACATGAACCGTATGAATACAGAATATAAAATAATTTATTGTGTATTTGTAAATCAAAGTATAGTAATACAGGGTGACCTAAAAGTTATATTTGTTTTTCTAAAAAAGAAAATTTAATAGCAATAAAAGAGAATACAAATTTACAAATTAGGAATATAAAAATGAAATTGAAGAATAAATTTTGAAAATATTACACATCGCTCAAATTATTTTACATCGTGATGAATGCAATGAGTAGGCAATGACTGCACGGATTAATAATATTCTGACCCATTTTTTAGATGTTTGCAACATTACAATAATTCACCTGTTTATTTACATGTAGCAATAAGAAGAATTATGTCGTTAGTTATAAAAAAAGATTAACTTATTACATCAATTTGGCGTAGAAACGATGTCACTGCTTGTTAAATTTCAACACTTTTTACAATATTGATGGAGACAAGCAATTACCCATCATCAGTACACATATCTGTTTAACAAAACGACACGTAAAACCATTTTAGTTATGTAAGAGGCATTAAGACATCGGCCTTGACTTATTAGTGAGTAAGTTGGAAAACGAGGCCGAAAGTTGTTAGTTTATGTTTCAACGGGCATTCATTAAGTGCATTTTATTGATCGGTTAACTTACACTTATAACAAAAAAGGCTTGAAAAATAATTTGTGTTTTATATTTTGTGGTTATTTACAATTTAAGGATTTTGTTATTTTAATTGACTTCGTAAGTAATTATTTAAACTTTATTTTGCATGTGCCGAATTAATAAGATTAAGAAAATAATTAACCATCACCACGGTTACGTAAAAAATTACTTAAGAATTTAATACCAATTTTAGTAATTGTTATTAAATACCATTAAAAATTATAACATGCACTAATTTTAATTATATAATTTTAATGCCAAATTGTTTTTGAAAGAACACAACTCTCTAAATATGGAGTAATAATTTTGGATATCGATGATGATTTTGTATTTTAGTTTCAAAAATTTAACCTATAAACAAATTTCCAGTTAAATTCGTAATGGGATCATATAAAATTTATCGTCAAAAAAATTTAAAATATTATATATAATAAAGACCAAATGTTTTTTATCGCCTATAAAATTTAAAACTTTGACTATATATATTATACACTTTAGGCATCGATATGATGCCTTTTTTGCTTGTATAAATAGCTTTAAAATTATAAAAAATATTTTATAAATTATTTATTGTTATTATTATTATTATTATTTATATTTTATAAATCATTTGTTGTTAATCAATTACATTGATGTTAAATTTTTAATAAATGTTAGAAACAAAATTTGATGCAAATGTAATTCTAAACACTTTTAAAGTCTTATGTTCTTACCATAAACTTGATTTATTTTAAAAATAACCGAAAAACTTAACAAATAAACTATTACTTCTAGTTGGTTGATTTCAGCCGAAAGTCACGGACACCTACCAATTTTTGTTAAAAGCGTAAATATGAATTTTAAGGCCAATCAGTTTCGCCGTCTGGGCTGTAGAGAGGACACAGACAGACACACACACAGACAGACACCACTTTGATTTGATTAAGGAAAGTCGAAAACGGATATTCTCGCAAAAATCTCTATTTCGAAAATTTTCACAATTAAAATACTTTCTTTTACTTTGTAAATGAAAGTAAAATAATGAAAAATACTAATTGTTTTAATTTTAAAGTAGACAGGAATAACAATAAAACAAAATTTATTATTACACTACTAACTGACATATTGTGTTTTCCAATAAATGAACAATATGTTTTATACATACATAAATTGTTGCAAAAACTCCCGGGTTACTGCTCAAGCATACCTAACCAACTTGTCATAAAAAAACATTCATAAATAAACAGAACAATCGAAACCTAAATAAGGCAGTTAAAAGATAGGGAAATAATATTGGCTTGCGTGACATCAAATCCGAACATTAGATTAGATGAGACGGGGTCGATCGGCTAGTAACAGCCCTACATCACTGCTACCTATTATAATCTTTTGTACTAAAACCCTACTGCTAATGGATTCCTAGGAAATCCACGTCTTTAGCAAAGTTTAGAATAGTCCTAGAAGAGTCCTGGGATGGCGTAACTACCTTTTCCCCCATTAGGTCATGTCTTGTGGAAGACATTGCTACACACTCGCGTAGTATGTGTTTGGCTGTTTCATTCTCCAATCCACACAATCTGCACATTTTATTTCCCAGCTTATAAAGGTAATATTTCACTGAACAGTGTTCTGCTAGAATAGCAGTGACTATTCTTATCTCAGACTTTGGAAGGTGTAGATGTTCTGTTGCACAAGAAATCAACGAACATTTTGGTTTGTCTTTGACCTTGTACAGTTTCCCAGTGTGCCGTTTTGAACATTTTTTCCTATTCTTGAAACACGATACTTCTGTGTGCTTTTGATAGCCCGCACGAGGGACCTGGTCCAATAAGCGGCATCAGCGCTGAATACTTGTAGTCCTTCTTTTCCATTATGGCCAAGTACCCACATTAACGTGAGTTTGTTGTTAGTGGCCATTGTTTGGATATCCAAGTGATTTTGAAGACAGAGCTGTAGGTTTTTAGGGAACTTTGGTTATCTGTTATGAGATATATGGGTATGTGCGCTTCTATAGCCTTTTTGGCCACCACACCTGGGCGCATCTTTCTATGGCTATTGTTTCCTGTAAAACAAAAGGCCTTGTTCGAAAGAAATAGATTCCCTGCAGTTAAGCCCTTAGATGACTATACCGGCGCCAATATCTTTTTTTGATGGGTCCGTGTACCAGATAGATAAGTTTTTATTTAGTTTTGTGACTTTTTTAATACTGTTTTGTCGGTGTCCGATGGCTCGTCTATGTGTTCTGGTTTCACCAGATCCTAGATTTTTACGTGCTCTTTTTTATGATAGGGTTTTGTCCATCCCGTTCTTAGTGTACGCAAAAGACCTTGTACCAGATAGATTAGTTTTTATTTAGTTTTGTGACTTTTTTAATACTGTTTTGTCGGTGTCCCATGGCACGTCTATGTGTTCTGGTTTCACCAGATTCTAGATTTTTACGTACTCTTTTTTATAATAGGGTTTCGTCCATCCCGTTCTTAGTGTACACAAAAGACCTTCTTTTTTAACTTTTTCATGCAGAGGAAATAGGTCTACTACTTTCATTATCATAGTAGGAGTGGTATATTCAGCTCCCAAGATAGGCTAGCTTAAGAGTTTAAAGCCTTTTTCTTGCCGCCACTTTGGTTGTTTTGGTACACCAATCCGAACATTTAGAGTTGAGAAATACCAGCTTAAGTTGACGTTTCTAAATCTAAACCATTAAGAATTTTTAAAAAACATAAATTCGGCCCCTTTAAGGGATAAAATAAAAAAAGTTCCTATTAAAATCTTGGAAATCGCCATCTTAAATTTTATTTAGTCAGCAGTTTTAAATTTCTTTAATCGAATCAAATAAATTTCGTATAAAACTTTTTTTGTGTCTTTTATAGTTACAGTGAAATTTAACTTTATGGAATATCGTGATTTTCAGTTTTTTTAATAATTTCTAAACTGTGCAGGATTTTGAAAATTTCTAAGCAGAATCTAAGTCACACATAAACCTATACAACATTGTCCGTTTAACCAAGTACCTATCTTTAATAATAAGGAAGATACCCATGGTTGGCTAAACAACTGGACCACCCTATATAAATTTAAATCCAATATTTTTGAGTAAATTTTAGGAATTAATTTGGTAAGAAAAGAAGATTGTAAAATTATTTATTTTTTAACCCACATATTATAAATAAAAATAAAAAAATAAAATTATAAAATAGCAGTATTTTTTTTGTCTTATAAGCACACGTCTTAAAGAATATTTTCGACTTTCACTTTTTGGAAATTAATCGTACTTAAGTTATATAGTTCTTACTCGCAAATATAATTGGGTAGCAATTAGTGAAATATAATTATGCAATAAAAGTAATTTACCTGTTGACTAAGCATAAAAATGCTATTTGTAAATATAGTAATTAAGTTTTCAATCAAAGAGTATTCAAGAGATCTCTTTACCTAGTTTTACTTTTCATGTAGATGTTATAGAATAAGTAGATATTACAAAGGGTCCTTAAAATAGATAGATAGATAGATAGATAATAACCTTTATTTGGCATAATTAATAAATACATTCCTTTTAACTATTATAAATTAAATTTAAAATAATGATTTGATCTGTAAATGCATAAAAATAATATTTCATTTGCTAATTTTCTTGCAGAAATGAAAATAAAAAATTGCAACCATTCTTGTAGTGCACCAGCTGTAATCAAAATTAACATTTGAAAACTTTGTTTAAAGAGTTGGGCTTATTGCAAAATTGCACAGCTTTTCTTACAATGGTGTAAACTGCACGGTATATGTATACTTCATTAACTAAAACAAAAAAATGACAGTATTAAACACGATAAACTAATCTCAATATTAAAGAGGATGACAAGGAACTCATCAGAAACATATACTCTAACGAAAGTGCAAATATAAAGATTAGGCAAAAATTGACAGATTAAGTACAAATACAACGTGACGTAAGACAGGGTTGCGTATTATCACCTATACTCTTTCTTCAATGTTTACTTCAAAGAAATAATAAAATCCGCATTAGAAGACTTTAACAAAGGAATCCTAATAAATGGCGAAGGTATTAATAACATAACATATGCAGATGATACAATCATCATGATAGTCACAAAAATAGCAGAATACAGCTAACAATATGACCTTGACTTCAACGTAACAAACACAAAATACATGATTATCAGTATGAGACCAAATTTCTCCTAGATGGCTACTGGTAAACCAACACCCAATAAAAAGAGTGAGCAATTATACCTACCTGGGCATAAATATAATCGATCAGTGAAAGCACGTAAAAGAAATCAAACAACGCATTGAAAAGGTCAAAGCATCAATTAGTAAAATGTCAAGTATTTTTATAACTTACCATTGCTATGTATTTCTGGTGCTTCCTTATGGGGCTGAATCCTGGACATTAACTGAGAAGTCGATGGGAAAACTTAAAGCATTCAAGATTTAGTGTTAAAGCTAGATACTGGCTATATTGTGGACAGAGCGTGTTCCCAACACTGAAGTGTTGCAGAAACAAAATAAAGCATGCGAACTACCTTTTTAAGTAAAAAAACGCAATGAATATTTGGATTACATTTTAGGTAATTGGCGTGAATATGGTTTATTGTCCCCCATTCTGCAAGGAATGATGTATAGAGAAAGAGACCCTGAAAGAAGATGAAATTCCTGTCTTCAGAACCTCAAGCAATGAAGGACTTAATATACACTGAATGGATTTTTTTAGAGCTGTAGTGATAAAAATACAAATAGCCATATTATTATCCAACATCCGAACCCGATAGACACTCAAAGAAAATGAGTTATGGAATTACTCTGAACTAGAAGCAGATGCCCTTCGGCATTATTCTGTTATTAAATAAAATCATTTTTTTGCTGTAAAATGTTAAACAGCAAAGGCGCTAAAACGCAGCCCTAGCAATCTTCCCCTTCATTTTGAAATGGTTACGTGGCTTGCTCGTTATGTAAGACTTATTTTTATGAAGATTTCTGCAAATTGCAAGAAGATTTTGTGAGATGCAAAAACTTCAAAGAGCCTTAGGGCTACGAAAACCGCCTATATTATTGTTTGTGGTACACGAGCTTTTTTCTAAAGTCGTAAAGAAAATATTAGTCTGCCTGCCCGAAGCCGCTTTGTGTATAATTGCCTATGTGTAGTACACGGTTGGTTCTCTGGATACGTAAAATCTGGCAAATATCATAGCTTTCTAACATTTTAAGTTGCAAAAGTAAAGTCCCATTGAACGCATTGCCTTGAATTTGATAATGACTCGCTCTAGCTGTAATCCTCCATCGTAGATCCGATTTGGAAGAAAAATTTAGATGGCTTTTTCCTGTCAGCACGTTCCTGTAAGTATATGTAGGTATGCCGTCTGATCACGTGAACCATTTTAATTTTTACGTTACTCAGGTGTGCCTGTGCCAACGTAATTTACACAGTTTATGGGCTTTAATTTAGCTATTTTTCTACTCTCTCGTTATGTAAATAGTACGTCTTCAGATTCAAAGCCTCGGTACACCGTAAGAAGGTGAGGTTTCCAGCCCTTACAGCCTACTATTATATATCTCGACGGTAGTCATGCACAAAATTTGATCACGTGATTACAATGATCTATGTACAATCAACATGCAATGGCACTTACTACCGACTTTAATTAAGTTGATTTTGGAATACGGTAATCTTTTAGAAAGCATTATTAAAAATATTTTTAAATGTCAATTTGAGTTTAAGGTATTACTTAACTTTTCTGACATTAAAAAATTAATTATATTTAAACTTTATTAATTAATGACATAATCAGAGAAAATAATTTTTATCCATTACTAAATTAGTAAAATATTTCTTTAGACGATGAGAACAAAATAATTTAAATATTATTTTTTTCTTTAATGTAAATTTTAAATTCCAAAGTCGACCCTTCATTATAAAAAAGTTTATAATGAAATTTGATTGTGTAATTTGTCTTACTTTTGAGTATAAGTCGCGTAATTTTGTAATGAACTTTTATAAGGCTAAGAATTAATCCGATTTCAATCATAACATTAATTAAACTGTCAGTCCGATGAAAACTATAAATATGACATATCATTTTTTTTATTTTAATATTTTTGTTTACATTTTAAGAGAAATCCTAGAGGTCCTTGAATCCTCTTTGTAATATTTAAGTGAAATAAATCATTATTTACACATTTAAAATGCTTAGCTCTTTTAATGGAATGAACTTTAAAAGTATTTTTCTTGAGAGATGATC
>JARJDX010088166.1:0-13412 GCA_030264735.1 Gymnusa sp. GC000175
TGTGGAAGGAGAGTGCCAAAATAATATACACAATTCAGCTCGCTAAATGGTCCTTGTACATTTTAAAGAAGACATGGAAAAAAATCTCCAGGAAGTGTATACGTGGTGAGGATCAACCATAATTATCTGTAAAACTAAAACCATCTGAATCAGCAAAGTAAACCCAAGCAGATTGGTCACTTAAAAACCTCTTTCGTAGACAAAAATATGTTTTTCACCTAACGAAATTTTAGATAAAATCGGTTTATAAGTTTTTGGAAAGCAAAGTAAAATACGCGTATCTCTCTTATTTCTCAAGCAAATTGACCCCCGAGGATATTATTTTGTAGCCAAAAAAATTTATTTTAATGCAACGCAATTTTTAAATTTGTTTAGTAGTTATCGAAAAAAACTACAAATTTATTAAATATTTGGACCAAAGTTTAAAAAAGTAAATGAAAAATGTCAAAAATCCACCAAATAACGGCTTTGATACAAATTTCACAAACATATACAGTCGAACTTCCATAACTCGAACTTCTATAAGTCAAAATTTTCTATATCTTAATTTTTCGTAAATTTTTGCATCATGATCGCATTTTGTAGTTATTTCTGTAACCTAAATTTTCTATATCTCGGATTTTTTTTCTAAACTATGATGATTCGACTTAGGAGAGTTCGACTGTATTATCAATAAACTGAATTTTTTTGAAATATGAGCCTTCAAAATCAGGGATCAGAACTTTTTACTCCGTTAGTGGGTTAGTCACAAGTTAATCCCAGGCATGTAATTCGAACCCCTAATGAGACGTGATCACAGCTCCATAACCACGATCATAGCCACTGAAGTACAATTATCCCGCAAATTTTAAATTAAACGCATTTCTTCAAATTTTAAATTAATCCTTAATCGCTTATGAAATACAAAGCCATCCTTCTGTGTGGGTCGGGTAAATTCAATACTTTCGATCCATTAGCGTGACAAACACGTGGATAATTCAATCAGGCGCCGCTCGTATTTGTATTCGGGAAAGTGCAGACACAAGGGATCTCGTGGAAATCCAATAATTTCGAATTAATGAAACTCGCAGCGACCCCTTTTAACATCTTCCATAGGCTTTGTTCAAACAACAAGCGTGTTCTATTCATTTATGACCTCTCGTGGCAATTTTTAAAAGCTTAGTTCGAGGACGCGCGCTTTAAAGTATAATCAATTTTATAAAAAGTAAGATTTCTTTTTAATCTTAAACCTTGATTAAGGAAGATTATTTAAACTTTTTCAATCAACATTTTGAGCAGTGGTTTCCAAACGTTTTGTATCTGCGTCACACTTTTTTTAATTTTTGCTCTCCCAACTTTTTATTTTAGAGAAAATTAACGAATAGCAATGGAAAATTAAAAAAATTTAAAATTAAAGAGCAATAACGTTTTGTTTGCTATTGCTGGTAACATTATCATAACTTTGAAATAAGTCTGATGATTAAAATTATATTCTTCAATATATTTTGTAACTTAACTGCATATAAAGAGTATTTCGTGCAAAGTATGTGGGAAACTCACTCAACAGGTCTTTTATTTTAACCTCTCAACATGTATCATCGGATTAAATTGATCATGCTCCCAATAATGGCGAACGAAACATTGAAACAAATTAATTAACGAGATTTAAACTCGAAAGTAAGAAAATGGAAAAGTTCATTTCTTGCTCCATTTATTGGCGAGTAAAACGTTGACAAATACCCATAAATCTAAGCGACTTAAAGAAAATTTCTATTGGGGCAAAAATAAATTGATAAATGGAAAAATTAAATTAAATAAAAAAACTTTTCGACATATGTAGAATGATTATTAAAAGGAACTGAAGCGTGTATGAGTTGATTATTTTTAGAAGCACTTCTGGGAGGAATATGAGCTTCCTTGGCAATCTAAATTCATTCTGTTTTAAGTTAGCTAAATCTATTCTGTGATGTGCTCACATTTATTAATTGTTGTACAAAAAAAAACAATAAAAACAAAAATTTTAATTTTCAATAAATATAATAAATGCGCGCGCGTTAAATATTCCATTTTCTTATAACGAAGTCTTCATCTCGTCAATAACTAGTGATAAACTTGACATATTTAACTAAATTTTTGTTTGTGTGATAAAAATGTGTTCATGATTGCAATAGACTCGTCCGTTTTATTTCCAAGGCTTCTATTCCACAAAAATGTCGCATCGACGGGGATTGCAGAAAAAGATTGTCAGGACTTACATTCCTTTTGGCAAAAATCGAAGGGTAAATTATAATTTTTAAGTGCTCATTAATTATTAAATTAACATTCATTAATAAATATTTGTAAACTTGTGTTTGAATATTAATCACCTTACGATAGGTTATGTTCTCATTCTATTTTTGTTTTGTGTCTGTCTAATGGTCTCAGACAAAACTAATATAACAATAACTAAAAATATATTTTTGTAACATAAAAATTTGTCATCATCTTAACTTTGTTTTTAATAATTGGTTAATAACAGTTTTTAAACGTTAAGTACTAACAATATTATCAAAATTTGCTTCAATTTATTAGTTTTAATTACTTGCCAACTGATATGCGCTTTGCAGACTTTCTTTAAGCTTGTTTTAAAAACCTACATATGTGGTTTTTAAAAATTTGTTTGTGTTTGAATTTTGTGTAAATTTGGTTGCCTAACGTATACATTTATGAACGCAACAAAGTCTCTACCTAATGAATATCACATTGATTGATTTTTGGTTTGACTGCAGGAAAATTATGATTTATGAAGTAATTAATGTTTCTAATGGAATTTATAAAGCATGCTGTGATTTGATATAAAATATTGATTTAAACTGGTATTGCTTCGCTTTATAAAACTTTCTTATACATTAAATTGGCGTTATGTATCAATATTTTAATTTTATGAAACGGTGCATTGCGTATAAAAATATTAGTTTCTATAATTTATTGCAGCAGTTCTCAAACTCATGTAGTCTGTGGACCACCATTTTTTTTAAACCTCAGAACAATCTTAACCCTTTTTACGTCGTTTTTGTATGTACTGCATTTAGAAACAATTTTACCATTTACCATTGTCGAAAAAAGTGAAGGGTTTAAAATTTACGATGAACGTTTCTGTGTTATAAAGAATAAAAAATTTTCAAGCTTGAAGGTCTTTAGTTGTAATTTCACATCCAAACAAGTACGCAGAGCTTTACACTCTGCCAGAAAACAAATAGGCGTTGGGTGGCTGAGAACCTTGATCTAAATCTCGCTGTAACTATTTGATATGCAAATATCCGTCCACATTGACATGTTATTGCATCAAATTGAACAACCACTCAAGCATAAACGTGGCGTAGAGGCATGGCTTCTTTAGGAAAAATAGAATTTATTTGTTTTTCTATCCTGAATTGTTAGTTTTTCAACATTTTATATATTAATAAGTAATCTTTAAAAATAAACCATTATTTTTTGAATTTTATTTATTTGATAAATTTATACCTAAGAAAGAAGTTGCTGGTATATTTCCTTTATCAAAGTGAAAATTTAAATTTGGCGCATATATACAAAGTAGGAAAATGCGTACAGAAAATAAGAAAGGAGGACAAATGTGAAAATTAAAGATGAAAATAAGGAAAGCAAATCGTTGACGTGCGGTTAGAAATAGGTTATACACAATCGTACAGTCACTTGTTTAAATCAATACTTGCGCTTGCGTGTAAAAACAACCCCACCTCTATAGTGTAAGGTCCTGAGTACAGTCTGAAATTGCAAGCCGCATCCTGCTAGTAAGCAGAACATCAAAATCGTATCTGAAAATTCATCATTGATTGTACTTCACCTAGCGGACTTTTCCCGCATTACTACTTGTATGTTCCCAAGGAACAACATTCCAAATCCATTGAGAAAGACATTGCTCGTGATCTAAAACGAATAAAAAAAAAGATAAATAATCATGCCGTAGTGTCCAAGTGATTAATCGTAGTAAGCTTTGACTATCCCTTAAGTAGATCCGGAACGTGCCTGAAAATTTTTTCATATTGTATACATTGTTTTCCTTTTTCCTGCTGCCTTTTTTATACACATTTTCTTATTGAAATTACATGTAAGTAGTTAGTGAGTTATAAAATAAGGGTTAAGTGTATGGTGCTGTGTTTATGACAACTGGATGGTCCATCAAACACCGCCAAGGATATGTCGCAATATGATATCCTACAACAATTACAACAATCAGGGATATAACAAGCTCTTTACCCAGGTGAGATTCAATTACGTGAATTATTTAAAACACAAATGGTTAAATTATCCGCAATGCCGTGCCCCAAATTTGAACAGAATCCAACGATTCTTGGTATTCCTCTAACAATCGCGTTATAATCGTTCATTGCTATACGCACGACATATGCCATGCTTTGCGTCAACGTGACGTCACGATTTTTCTTTCTACCCCTTGTATTTTGAAACGATGGCAATGCGATATGATGATATTGAGCTTCAAATTATATATCCTTTGGTGAAACTTTATACACATAGTACGTGGCTAAATAAATTTTTCAACTTCATTTATGGCAGAAGCAATTTTGCGCAACCTGATTTCACAGAGGATATTCAACCCTTCCCATTTTGTGTCTGGTGGCTTTATTTGTGCTTATAAATGTCTGCTATTTTATATCTAATTTTCATTTTGAATCTTTTGCTTATGGAAATTGAAATATTTAAAACCGAAAGTTTCGAAAATTTTATACAACCGAAGTGATTTGCAAATTATTGAAAATTTTCAAACGTTAGGTTAGGTTAAGTGAGGCAATCTGCAAATTATTGAAATTTTTCGAACGTTAGGTTAGGATAAGTTACGTGAGGTAATCTGCAAATTATTGAATTTTTTGTACGTTAGGTTAGGTTAAATTAGGTTAGGTTTGGTCAAATAAAGTTAGGTTATGTTTATTGTACGTTGGGTTGGGTTAAGTTGGGTTAGCTTAGGTGTGTTTTTAGGCTAAAATTTTGTTCTTTAATTATTTTAAAAAAACGGTATTGGGTTTATTCAACAATTTTTAAATATTTTTTGTGATTTGATTCAATACGAGCCATATTTTAAATTTCGAAAAATAAAAGAAATTTGTGTTCTTCAGTTTTCCGAAACCTAAAAATTAGAAACATTTTTTTCAGTTCCTAGATATAAAGAAAATTTGTGTTCTTCATTTTTTCGAAACATAAAAATTAGGTACATATTTTTTAATTTCGAGAAAATGGAGTATAAATTTTGTTTTCATGGATAACTTTTTCTTCTATGTAAAAAAGTGTACCTTGTCGCACATCACGAAAAAGGAAGTTTTATACTCCACACAATGAAAAATTCAAAATTTTGATTTTGTGTAAAGAAATAAAATACTCAGAAGCTTTTAGACATATGGGCAACTACAGTAATGTATATATGTAATTTATACCAAGTACAGTCGAACTTCCCTAAGCCGAATTATCATGTTTCACTAAAAAATTCGAAATATAGAAAATTCGAGTTGCAGAAATAACTAAAAAATGCGATCTTGATGCAAAAGTTTGGAAAAAAATTTGAATTGTGGAAGTTCAATTTATGGAAGTTCGACTGTATGTATAGTATTTTTAGGTGTCATACAAATCTCTTTTTTATTTTTTCTAAAAAATGCCAAGCCAAGATTTAAAATGCAAATATGTAATAAAAACTCTATTTATCATTTAAATTTTATTTGATCAAATATAAAAATAATTACCCTACCCCAACAAAACCTATTATAACCTAGCAATAAATTACACAACGTTCCACCACCTATTTTTGATTTAATGTGATCTCCATTAACTTAATTTCATAATACCGTGAATGGGCGTAATTTATCTTAACTTGAAGTTAAGCTGAGAATTGTTCTTTTAGCGTTAATTAAAAAAAAATCTATTTGATCTATTAGAAAAGAGCACATTTTAAAAATGCAATTAAATTTTTAAAGTTTGATTTTCTTCTTCGATTCAAGATTTTTATTTTTATAATAATTATAAATAGGTGCACGTATGTCGCGAAGGCAGAACAAATTCCTGGAAATCAGCACAGAAACTGTTAAAAGTAAACTTTTTTTTTACTAACTTATAGTCTTGCCTTTCTCCCTGCATAAAAATATTCCTATGCCCATTTTTATTTTTGACACTTTATCGCTGCAGTAAGTTGGAATTTTATGATCTTTCTTTAGATTGAAGAAGATCAAGTAAAAATTAAGTTTACAATACAGTAAAAAATGTCTTTACAGTAATCAAAAACATATTTATAGTGTAAAGCACCAAATAACATTGCTTTATAGCGCTCTGCATTCATTTTTTGTTTATCTCAACGTATAAGGACGACATGCCAAAAATATAAACAACTCTTGGCATTCTTTACTTCCTTTTACCAAGATTATTATATGTTTAGTACGTTCCATAAATAAGAAAACAAATGTTGCTTGCTGCACCAAGTACTCTAGTATTTAAAAATGCGGACTATTTTCTTTAATTTTGGTTACAAATTCAATTTTATTATTAACTACATATTTTTGCTGGATGCTCGTGCACCCACAACTCTAACATAATTTGGTTGTTACCTAAGGAATTATTTATTTTTCCGAAAATGCGGATATTCACAACATAGACTATCAGAATGTATCCATTTTTTTAATTGAGTAGTTACATAAAATGCATCATCACACGTATTTTTTAGAATAAATCATGCCCCCTACAAAGACGAGCGAAACGTTGATTCGCTTATCGAAAAATCAGCGTATCAATCTGAGTAGCTGACCCCAACCAACGTAAGACTACAAAAAGTTTTTATAAAGGAGGCAAATAGTAAGGTCGATGAACGAAATTTTAGTGGCCTTATAACCAAAATTTCGTTCATCGAACTTACTATTTGCCTTCTTTATAAAAACTTTTTGTAGTCTTACATTGGTTGGGGTCAGCTACTCAGATTGAGGGGAGGGGGTATTTTTTAGAAGAAAAAAAATTGTTGGGTGCCAGCGATTACGTGATTATAGAGGAAAGATGGAAAGAAAAGGAACATAAAAGGTATAGAGTGTTCAAATTGTCCTTCAATATTCAATTTTGAGAATATTTGACGTTGACTGAAATACTTTGCATATTAAATCTAAAAATTACATGTAAAATACTAATAGATATAAAATGGAATACATACGCTTACAATAATTATAAATTAATTTAAATAGTTTGACGTATCAACCGATTCACATTACAGAGTAAGAAGAAAATTGAAACAGAATTAAGACTAGGAAATTTGGAGTGAAAATAACAAATTTTTCTGAAGCTAGGAAAAACAATAAAATAATTACAAAAATATAAGTGGCTAAATATCCGAAGTACTTGAAACTTAAAATAGATGTCGTTATACAGAAAGGTTAATTAATCGTTATTTTCGCAGTATGGTTCTTACAGTGCATATATCAACGTTCTTAACAATCGTGCACAGGGACAAATTAAAAAGAGTTAATAAAGTCTGCAGGTTCCAACCCACTAGACAAATGCACGTGGTGAATATTACCTCCCTCAACACACCTGTTAAGAACAATCTCAAAAAGTTCCTCTTTTTGAAATTTGTACAAGTTTAAACGAAAAAGGATTCACGAAAGATGGACAAAAAATGCTTAAATTTGTGAAAGCTTCAATCAACAAATATCCGCAACTTAAGTATAAATTATCGACGACACGAGTTTTACTCGTGGGAAGTTTAAAGTCAAAAATGGCGTAAAATCAACAAATAATAATGAATCACCTCGGAATTAAAAAATTTCGGCGAATCAGAGAAATGCTCACAAACTTAACAATAAAAAAAAATAAACAATACGTTACGGTTTTGCGAAGACATGGAATTTCAGCACAAAATCTTTTTTTAACAATGTTTCTATGACGTTTGCCGATTTCCGCATTTATTTCGACCGCTATATCTTTCTCTTCCTCCAATCTTCTACTCATATGGCTCTTTCTGTCATAAGTTTTCTAATTTTTTTCTTTATACAGGTCAATTTTTCTTCTGTTCTGTGGCCTATAATTAAATGCTCTCTTCGGCTACCTCTCTTCATTTATTTTCATTAAGTAGATGTATCATCACAACAACCTGCTTTCTATTTTACCAGTACTCGTATATACTTTTCTTGTTCGCCTCCTTATTTCTTCGTTCGGTATGTGTTCATTTCATGATATTTGGCAAACTCTTCTTTGAAAGTCCATCTTGGTTGCATCTATTTGCTTCCTAACTTTTTGTGACAATTGTTAAAATACTGAGTTTATCACAGGAAAAGTTTCTTAGATTCCGTGGTGAATGCGATCCATGGTAAATGCTGGCTTACTCGAATTTTTGTGAATGTTAGATATTAATGCTACTGTCCAATCACGAAGAACTTACTTTTTGTTCAAAGACTTTTGAATCATAGAGGGATGCTGCTGTGGTAACATATTCCGTTTCTTGTAGTTATATCTGATTGGTGTAACGTTTCGTAATATTTTTGCTCATTATTTCAGATTAGGCAATTTTCATTAGCTTTTCATTACATACCTTACTTAATTATTAAATTTCTTGTTTTTTTCTTGCATTTAAGTCTAGTTTGTGTAATACCTCTTCCTTCTTTCATGTTTTTAGCGCTTTCCATATTTACTTACTTCCCTTTCCTCCTACAAACCTGTATCCTTTCTCCAAGTAGCATTTTTTTTAAATACCTCAAACGACTTGGATTATAAACAAAACGAACATAAAATCTTACCCATTTTCCTTTATTTATTTAATGGAAATATATCTACGAAACCAAATTATCATTAATGGATTGTGTGATTATTAGGCAAATATAAAAACGTCGATGACAATTCAATCAATATAACAATTTTTATAGAAACTACTAAATGCCTCTAAATTGAATGGGTCTAGGCCGATGCTTTTAATATTATTTTACAAAGTCAAGGTTAAAAATTCGACTCAAAAGCGTTGTAATCACTTGCAATATTTCTTATAATTTATGGGAGACCTAAAAACTTTGTGATTTATAAGACGGCCCTAAAAGTAAAAAAAAATATTATTTAGGCATTTGGGGCGTAGAATAAGCAAAAATTACCCAAGAAAATTACTTTAAACAAAAACTAATAAATGTAATTTAGTTTATACGTAATTTTTGTACATTTGTATATAATTCTGGCATTAAAGTAACAAATGACGCTTTGTTTACCGCATGTAGATATTTCTAATTTTTCTAAAAAGAAACATAATATTTATAAGAATTTTATCATAACAAACAAACTTAGAATACCCATCAATATATCCTAAGCATACAGTCGTAAACAAGGCATCATTCATGAAAGCTTCGTACACATATTATTTCAAAGAATAAGTAAATTTAGCTGCCCATCAAAGAAATAACAACATATGTTGTTGCCTTTAGCATCTTAGCGTGTTCAAAAAATACGATTTCCCAATCTATAATCTTTTAATGGGTGTGCTTGCTGATACTTGTAATTTCGCGCGTGCGATAAGTACGCTAGCTCTACCGGGGCGCCCTTCTCAGGTGTGAGTTAAAGGCATGCACGAGTAATAACGAGTAGAGGTACAAATACTTATTTTGCGATTACAACGATACTTATTTGGAATTGTATAATCGTATAACATGTGCTAAGTATAATATTAACAGTTGTAGAGAAACAAACTTTTATGAAGGATTCATGACAAAAGTTTTAAATTGATTATCAATATGAAAATTTCATTTTGTAAAGCGATGCGGTTACTTCCAAGTAATATTGTTAAAATGACTGCAATTTTGTTTAAATCAAAGATTTCACGCGTCCGATTTTTTCTATATCGAGGTTCCCTTCTTAAATGTACTTCCTCTACCTGGTCCCCCTCGCAGGGGTGCTTGCTAAAACTAGAGATTTCACGCGATCGCTAGGTTCTTTATTTCTATTGGAACTACAGTTTTAAACAATTCCTACTGTTACCATAAAAACATAGTTACTAGCGAATTCGTGCGTCCCTTAGAAAATAAATTTGACCTGTACATAACTATTCTTTATTTACAAATTCACACAGTGAGTTTGACCTAAACAAAATCAAATTAATTGTACCTAGAGTGTTATCTGTTAATCTGGTTTTGTACCTTTGAGAAAAAGGACAAAGGAATCTTTTTTATCCTTGGTTCTTTTTTCTTATTTTTTGAAATAAATATTGGGGATTTGAAATTGTAAATATTAAGATGACTTAAGTTAATTTCTTTCAAAGAACCAAAAATATTTTGTATGTCACTGGTCAGCTGACACCTTGTATATTGTCGCATGCTTGCCAGTGGCATCGCAACTAACCTATGTCCAAGTACACTTCTCTGGTAAGAAAACCAAAAATCTTTAAGAAATAGTCTATTAGAATTCATCATTGAAACATCATAAATGTATAAAATGCATGCAATTTTTTTTGTAATTATCTGCTACATTTTCATTTTGTTGTATTTTTGTACAAGCCTGCATGCTTAATTAAGGTGAAGCATAAGCCATTTCATTTAATAAAGCACAAGATATTTCATCTGATTTTGTGAATCACAACTTATTTAACCCTTTGAATACTAAATTTGACGTATATATACGCGTAACGTACATATTCATGAATATTAGAGAGCGTATATATCCGCATGTAATGAATATGCGAGAATCGAGAGCGTGTACATAAATTTTTCAAACATTTTTATAATTGTGAAAGAGCGTATATATCCACCTTTAACAACTAAAGGGTTAATTTGGTGAACTACAAGTCATTTTATTTGAAGAACCATAAGAGAAAGTACATCTATCCACCATGTATCTGTTCTGCTCCACCAGACTTACGTTTTTAATATAGAATCGAGAAGACGTGACATGACCCAGGAAAAGACATGACATAGGAAACGACATGACATAGGAAAAGACATGACATAGAAGAAGACATAAATGAGCTTATACCCTATACTCATGTCTTCTCTATTCTATAACCTTCTTGGTTAATCCATAAGCCATTTTATTTGTTAAACCACCAACCATTTCGTTTGTAGAAAATGTAAAATTGTTAACGTCAAAAACATTATATTTAATTAAAAATTCATCGCCATCATCATCATCAACGTATATTTAGATAATAGAGGCACTTAGGAACGCGCGATGTTGTTAATTCAATTTCACGAGTCTCTTTGTGCGCCAATTAGATTTCATATGATACACGTGTCATGCATTTACACTTTTGTTTTATATTATATCGTGGAGTGCTTTAATCTAATGGTCGGTTGCAGGGCTCAGCTGACTCTAACTACTCGCAGCCATCTTCTGATCTGTCGCTGGACGAGGAGAAGGAAACCCTCCGACGGGAGAAGGAACGCCAGGCACTTAGCCAGCTCGAAAAAGCTAGGGTTTGTATTTTACTTAATCTCCTGCTAAACTAAAAATATTAACACCAATAAAAATATAACCGGGAGGAAAGAATCACCTTAATACTAATAAAAAAATTTGGAGTATCATCCACTTGACTTTTTTAACAAAACAAACTTCACAGAGTAGAAATTTATTTCAAATGAAAGTTGTTGCTATCACGTTAGAGAAAAAATTATCTTAATACTAATTTGGAATATCCTCCACTCGATTTTTCCGAAGAACAAAAAACAAAACTCACGCAATTATAAAATGTTGAAAAATCACGGATGGCGTTGTGAATCACTAAGTAACTTACGCTCCTCATGGATGGCGAATGCGAAAGAAATATTTACGTTAAGGAATTTATTTAGTTTTAATGAATATTTTGGTAACTTCAAACGGACGGATAACCGGACAAAGTTGACGTTACAGTTGTTGCCATCACCTGTAAATAAAGAACGACCTCAATATAAATTTTCTTACTTTCGGGCTTAAGTCGCGTATTTTTATTGGTTGTTGCCAACGTTTCGCTCGCCATTGTAGGGAGCATTCCCAAGGCGGAAAAGTCCGATGACTCAAGTCGCGAAAGCTTAAATTCTAAATGACCCTAATACCTTAATAATATTGATGATAAAATAATGCAGTATCCTTCACTCAACTTTCCTGAAAAGCAAAAAATCAAAACGCAATAAAAAAAATTTAAATGAAAGTTGTTGCTATTTCGTTTTGTAGCAGTTTTATTACATGAAACTTTTTTGAATTATTTATTCCTTAGGAAATAATTGTAAAACACTGAAATCTGATTCAAATTATGGAAGAAGGGAATTGTTGCGTTTATATTTCGAAATCAATTTTGGCACTTTTAATAAACTAAATTAAACGTTTCTTTGAAAGTGTGGGAAGCAACATTGTATCAAAAATATATAGCAGATTAACGTTTTGATAACTTCCACCAACGGAAATGAGGTTTATTTTAAGACACGTGCCTTGAAAACAATTGATCTAGTTAGTAAAATCCGTTGTTTACGCACGTGTAGAAATAAAGCAGACTATTTACTCTAACACTTTACGTTTTGTTGCTACATCTTTTTCAAAACAACTTGGATGTATTTTTATATTATAGGATTTGCAACGCTTTCGGAATTTATGTGTTTAGAATTCTTAAGCATTGCGTTGCATTTGTTCTCTTCTACGTATCCTGATTTAATTATTCCAATTATATTTGACTCATTTCTTAGTCTATTTGAAACAAAAATTAAAAACTAAAAAAAAATTTAAAAAAATGAGAAAAGTAAAAAAGAAAAACAAAATATGAAAAGCATAAAATTAAAAAGCAAAGTACTAAAAAGAAAATATAATTTAACGCAATAAAAGCAAAATCAATAAGTTGTATGGTTCAAATCTCACATTGTAAAGCTTGAGCTTTTGCATACTTCAGGAGGATTCGTTGAATATAGATTGCGGGATGTGTTGTGTACGTCAAGAATAATATTTTACAACTGACCTATTTGAACGATGAAAACAGTTTTCTTTTGGCTCTAATTATTTATTACGGTTCAGTAATCAACTCACCTCTTTGTTCTATAATTAGATTACAATCAATTGCTTAGGTTTACAAATTGATTTAAAATTTTTGATCAAAAACATTTTATTAAGAAACAAATTTTTTGTAAATCCTTCGACATAAATTGTAAAATCTTACGAATTCCTGAATATCAGAAGAGTATTATCAAGGGAGTGGTCGTAGCTTAGTGGGGCCGTGCGTTGCCTGGTAAGCTAAAGGTCCAGGGTTCAAATCCTGAAAAACCAACATCGGAATTTTACGACCATAGAAGGCAATGGGCAACCACCGAGGGTACTTGCCCCAGGATAACTTCCCCAATTTAGTGCTTCGGAACCCACATTAAACTGTAGGTCTCTTGCTTTCATGTACTAACAAAAAAAAACGCATAACACGAAAGTAAGCTCGGTAACGAGTATGGCACTACAAGAAGAAGATTATCAAGATA
>JARJDX010088232.1:0-11544 GCA_030264735.1 Gymnusa sp. GC000175
GCTAGGTAAGACCTAAACCACTCCAAGGAAACTCCACGAATACCGTATGCTTCTAGTTTGGCTAGAATAAGGTTGTGGTCGAGGCAGTCAAACGCTTTGGAGAGATCTAGGAACATACAACACAGACAATCCCTATTTTTCATGCCTTTTAAAATTGCTTCAGTGAATTCAAAGATAGCGGTGTCCGTACCCCTATTCTTGCGAAAGCCGTACTGACACTGAAAATTTTAGAGTTATTTAAAAACTTAACCCTATCGTACATAGCTTTCTCAAAAAACTTTGAAAAAGATGACAAAAGACTAATAGGTCTGTAGTTTGAGATTTTGGACCGATCTCCCTTTTTGAAAAGTGGCTTTACTAGCGCGATCTTTAGAGCTTCCGGATAAGTTCCTGATTCCAGAGACTTATTTAAAATGGCACATAGAGGCAGAGATATTGAGCCTATACACTTTTTTAATAGAGACATTGGAATTTCATCTACAACCGCCGAATGCTTGTTGATAAACCGTTGCGCCATTTTAATCACCTCATCAACACTTTAAACAACCATATATGCAATATGGTTGTTTAAAGTGAAACACCCTGCATATAAATAATAGGTACCTACTTCTTATAAATTTTTAAATGGAAAATTTTATGTTATTACCACAAAAATTAAAATATTTTAAGTAAGAAATGAATTTAATATTTTTTTAATAATTATTATCCAAATTCTAAGAATTTTTTATATTTGGCAATCCCATAAATAAAAGTGCTCGAATCAGTTCAATTTTGTTGTTCCTTGATACGATAATAATTAAAGAATAAATATAAATATGGTCGATAGAAAGACGATAACCCATTAATATTTGTTTTTGTATATGTAAATTTTATTAATGTATATGTATATATTGCAATAATAACAAAGGTTATCATTACTATTGGTAAAAACATAGTAAGAACTTTATTCGTTTATTAGTCAACACTAAAATCTGTTTAATCTTTATTATTTGTTATAAATTAATAAAAACTTTAGAAAAGTAAAACAACACCAACGAAGGTTAGTTAGTTAAGCTAGGTAAATTATTTTAAATTAATTTATAGCAGCTATGTCTTGTGTAAGTTTTGTAGAAACAATTGCAAATCAGTGCACACGTAAACTGCAGAAAATTGGTTTGGAAACTTTATACAATGCTGCTATTAAAACTGGGTTAGGTGTGTAATTTCATCTTTAAATTTTGCAAAGGATAAAATAAATAAAAAACGATGTTCTTTTATGAGGCTGGCGTAACGATTTCCGTAAATTTATCTTTAAGTAGGAGGCGAGACAATAAAAACTGTTAAAGTGGTAATGTGGGAAATTTTATCCACCGATTATAGCAACAAGAAATCTCATAAAATCTTTCAAACGCGGAAAAATCAATTTAAATGGTAAGGGATTGATAAATATGTTGTAAAATGAAATTTCATTTTATGGGGTACCCTACACATACAGTAATATTGTCATTCGAGATTCTGTCAGTTTTTGCTTCAATCTCCCAATATTCATTCTAAATCGTCAGTTTGTCCTTGTAATTAGTATTAAAAACGGAAGATCAAAATTCACAAATAAATATCGGTACTTTAAAACTACTTTCTCTCAAAAGGCAACTAACCAATTTAGAGGTTCAGAACCCACAATAAACTGTAGTCCCTGCTTTGGTGTAATGACAAACTAAATGCACAAAAGTAGGCGGCGAAGTCGCGTAAAGTTGAAAAAAAAAAACCTTAAGAAGATGGTATTTTCTTAAAATATATCAAAGAAATATAATAAGTGGATAAATAGAATTAAAATACTATTTTTAAAGAATTTATTTATGAAAAGAGTAGATGAATTTCAGGTAAAGTAACAAAAATTATACTGACTTAATTTAATTGTAATAGTTAGTTAGTTATTATATTTGTTAGGATTTTATTTCTGCCTTGGTTATTGTGTTGCATGTGTAAGTGTATGAAGGTGTGTTAGAGCTTTTTTAAAAATGTTTACGACCCCCCTTTATCCCCTATTTGACCAATAAAACAAAAAAATAAAAAGTTTGATCAAATATATTTTAGGAATTAACAAAAGTGATGCTATTTAATATTAAGTATTAATAATTATTGATTAATGTGAAGACTGAGCTTGCTTCTGCTTAACAAGTGTTACAATTCTTGGTTGAATGTTTATTAAGACCAATCTCATGTCATCTTAAACATCCAGCTTATTTCTGGCTTTTGTCTTAATCTGCAGAATAGTTAAAATCCACTTTTGCAAAGGTAAGTAGAAGCAAATTCAAGGGCTTTAAGGTAATTATTAATTTTCTCTTTTAGAATATCTACAAATCCCGTCTCCATTCTTCACTCTTAGTGCTAAGGTGTTTAAACATGGCAAAGTTTCCAAGAATTACTTTATGGCACCAGTTTTCCATAAAAACGTCTTAAATTTTGATTATTAAGCTGATATAAGATATTACATAAATAAGGTACGCTTTGGATCAAGGTCTCGTCGTTAAAGTATAATAATAAAGTGTATTATAAACTTGTGTTTTCCTATTGTTTCTAAAAAGTGTTTTTTAATTCAAAAACTGGTTTGCATAGTTTTTTAAACAGACGAGTTTTGTGAGCACCGGATTTTATATAGTTGACAATTTTCACCGGTTGAGAACCGCTGCTCTATAGATACGCCTCAGCCTTTCTAGAGTGCCATTATTATTATTATTTTTTCAATGGCAAATGGGAACTCACACTCCGGGGATCAAACCGGGTACCTGTGAACCGAAATTTAGTGCACTACCACTGAGCCAAAAAATTGAGATCTAAACAACCAAGAAGATGAAAACAGTGAAAACTTTTGCTTATTTTTACAACAATAAAATTTGGATGAAAATCTCAAAATACTTAAGGATTTTGGTCAAAATTTAGATTATTTTAAAATAAATTGTAATGATTTTGTTAAAAATTTAGGAAATTTTCTTTAAAATATAAATTATATTACTTAAAATAAAATATTTTACATTGAAATTGATAGGAATTTTGCCAAAAGGTTAAAAGTAAGACAAGAATAAAACCAATAACCAGTAAAATTAAAAAAAGTCCATTAAATATTTAAGTTCAGATAGACTACAACCTCACATTGACGTGAGGCGAATAAGCGAGCGAGCAGTGTAGAGAGTAGCGTTTGATTTCATCTTATATATCAAACAACTTTCTTCCTTAAAAATAGTCAGTAAAATATATACACATTACACAAGTATCGCAAAATTTATCCTGATTACCTTTTTTATTTGTGGTTATTTTACAGCAAATATAAATATAAACATTTAATAAGTACATAGGAAATTCACAAATAGGGCAATAAAAGTAACCTTACAACTTACAAGATTACTACCTAGAATTCGCAAATCAATGTTAATATATGCTGCTTTATGTCAGAAGATTTAAATTAAGACGAAATAACAAAAATCGTAAAAAATCGCCTAAGAATAACTTGAGCCAATCTCAGGAGAGAGCAACCTAGTACTGGTCAGGATCATACCGATCGCTATAGAGGAATGGGCAAAATCTAGCTGCACAAAGGTACACTAGATCTGATAACGCAGGTACAACAGGAATCATAGGGTATGCAGGAATCAATAGCCAATGGCAGCTTCATGGCATACTTAAAAAAACAAGGAAACAGCGAAAAATGCTGGTACTGCAAAAAGTAAGAAGCCGCAAAGGTAAGATGGGGAGGATCTTAGGTCACGACAACCTAATAAACACAATGCTAGAATGGAAGAGGCGATAAAAAAATAATTTTATAGTAAACGTTATGAATAGAAAAGATTGAGTATAAAAGGATCGACAATAAAAGTGTAAAGTAGAATAAGACTGTAGATTTTAGAATCAAAGCAAGTCCGACAATCCCGCTTAGAGCAGCAGTGCATAAATGCATCCCTCTCTCCAAAAAGAAGTTATAACTGTGTGTATGTGACCTCTCAGAGCCCAAACGGCTTACCTGATCGGCTTTGAAATTATTATTTAAGTTTTTAACAATAATTTGAAAATCCTTTTGGTTAAAATCTTAGTAAGTTAGTACCGAATAATNAATTTTATTCATATCATTTTTTTAAAATTTTAATTTTTAAGAACTTATTGATGTTCGTTGCTAAACAACATTGTTAGTGAAATTATTCTCATCATTATTTTAACATAACAATGTTGCAGAGACAAACTGCAACTTTTTCGCAAAATAGTTTTCTTTTTAGAGAATAAAAGTAATAAAAACTTTTAGAAAAAACCACGGTATAAGGCAGGTGAAGTCTGACTCTTCTTCGTTTATATGCTTTTTGGTTTTGCAAATAGCAAACTTTATAAAGGACACAATTCTTTAAAGTTCAAAATTAAAAAGTTTTTTTTTAACTTTTTAATTTTTTCTAGGAGAAATCCATATCCTTCTTCTCTTTCTTTTATTTTTTTAGATCTTCCTGTGTTAGATAAAGACCACTTATATCTGTTTGCATGTTTTATTATTGTTCACTACACTTATCCATTGCTTCTAAGCTGTAGTTTTGATATCATCGATCCATCTTGAGGTCTCCAAAAGTTTATTTTTGACGTCCATCGTTCTGTCTTTTTCTAGCCGCTTGGCCCAATGCCATTGAGGCTTGCTGTGTGATACCGCCATTGTTTACTCTATCTTTAAGAGTTATCTCCTCCATTATTTGTTTCATACTTCCTTTGAAAGGTCCTAGGTTTTTAGATTTTTCTGCTGATATTTTAGTTATCATAGTTTCCAGGCCGTGAGGCGTCAGGTATAGTGCGATAGGTAGGCCTTTATTGAGATGTTATCAATAAGTACATCCTGCATACTGCTATTCATATTTTTTTGTTTAATTTACATTTATCTCTTAACCTGCCCTTTTAGATATTTTATTTAACTCGTTCATCATATTTTTGAGTTCATTGATGTTATATCTTAGCTGAATTATCTCGACCGCTAAACTCAGGTGGTTTAGGTTGGTGCCATCAATCTCTTTGAATTCCCAGTTCAGCTGTTTAAAGATCATCTCCAGTTAATAGTATGGGAGAGATGGTATCGCCACCCTCTTGGCAAGGCTTATTTTTCCAGTGCTTTAGTCATCATCTATAGCTGCTTCGTATATGTTTTTTAGTAAGTTTATATGTACCTCGAATCGATTCTTCCATTTTTAAATGCTGCTAGGAAAGCACACGTCTTTAAACCGCCAAACTGTTTGTTGTTGCGTATTGTATTGGTGCGTTATATTTTGCTGTTTTTTTTATTAGTGTTTTAACTATTTCTAGGTTCATTGCGCTTCCTGAATCCCACCTTTTCAACTGGATGGTAGAAATCCAATTTTGCTATAAGTAAATGTTTAATTATTTTGTATGGGAGTTTAATCAATGCAAAAGCTTATAGAAATGTAGTTTTTTCATATTCGTGTTATCTATTTTATGTATAATTAAGATCTCTCCTTTTTTTATGACTTAGGAATTTTTCCTTTCAATAAGTTCTTATTTAGTAGATGTTTCGTGGCTTCTATTAATCTGTTTTCTTCTCTCCTATGTATCTCCGATGTTATATGGTACTTCCCGGGTGCCTTTCAAGGCATTTGCAATTTTGCTAGAAATTATTTTGGACAATATTTCTTAGCCCACGTTTACGGTGTTTTTTAAGGTGTCTGTTGGGTTTGGTAAAGATGATTTGTATAGGTTTCCTAAAACCGTACTAACGGTTTTCGGAAACCTATAAAAATACCAAAGTTATTTCTGCTTGGTTTGATAAGATGTTACTTTTCGAGTCTTTTAGTTGAAAGACGTTTTCTGTCCCCTTTAAAAGTTTTAACGTAAGTTTTGTTTAGTTTAATGGTTTTATTATTTGTTTTCTTTCATCTAAGCGTATTTTTTTTAATGTTTTATTTTAGGTGATATAATTTGGTGAATCACAGCTAGACTTTCTTTCCCATATTTATTGTATTGTCAGTGCTTACCTTGGCTTCTTTTTTAGGTTGCTGCAGATCTTTCTTGCAGCTGTATTTATATTTTTTGTTATGCTTCTTGCAAGATTCTCTATGTTCTACTGCTTCTTCGTATTATTCTTGGTGTAGGGTCAGAAGGTGAGTTTAAGGATTTTTTTTTTGTTTACTAGTTTTTTCCTTTCTTCTTCTTCTTAACGTGCCCATCCGTTACCGGATGTTGGCTATCCACAACGCGATTTTAATTTTATTGGTAGCACTATGGAATAATTCCGTTGTTGTAGTGTTGTACCAAGTTCTGAGGTTCTTCAACCACGATATCCTCCGGCCCGGACCTCTCCTTTCACCTAACTTTTCTTGTAGTATTAGTTGTAATAAGCCGTACTTTTCTGGGTGCCTCATTATGTGACCCAAATACTCCAGCTTTCTCTTTTTGACAATAATCACAACTTCCGCGTCTACATTTAGTCTTTCCAGGACCTTGGCATTGGTAACATGCTGCATCCAATGCATCCTAAGTATTTGCCGGTAAATCCACATCTCGAACGCATTCAGTTTTTTCGTTGTAGCCTCTAAAAATGTCCAATATTCTGCTCCATACAGGAGCACCGGGAAAATATAGCACTTCACCAATCTAAGTTTAAGTTGAAGGCTGTGATTCTTTAAAACTTTATTCATTTGACAAAATACTGATCTGACCTTTTCTATCCGAAAAATTATTTCCGCCAAGTGGTCCCATTGTGCATTCAGTAAACTTCCCAAGTACGTGAAATTTTTAACAATTTTTATTTCTACATTGTGTAGGAGCAGCTTTTCTGGGTCTAGTATGACGTTTTTACTAACTACCATGCATTTAGTTTTTTTTAACATTTAGTTTGAGGCCATGTCGTTCGCTGGCTGCCGGACTCTATTCAGTAGTTGTTGTAATCTCTCCATGGAGCTTATAAATATGGCAGTATTGTCAGCATACCTTACTTGACGTCGTACGCTTCTTGAAATATTTTCTCGGAATACAGATTGAACAACATGGGCGACATTACGCAACCCTGTCTAAGTCCTCGTTGTATAGCTACGCTCTGAGTGTTAGTCCCTTCCACCTTGATATTTGCTCTCTGGTTCAAATAAAGGTTTCCAATTTTCAAGATATCTTTCTCGTCAGTGCCAGTCGTTTTAAGAATGTCGATCAATTTTGCATGCTGAACTGTATCGAATGCCTTTTCATAATCTATGAAACAAGCATAGATGTCGCAGCCCATGTCTCCATACCTCTGGAATAACACTTGTATGCTAAAGACTGCTTCTCTTGTGCCCATTCCATTCCTAAAACCAAACTGTGTATTGGAAAATTGTTCTTCGCATTTTTTGAATAATCTACTATGTATTATTTTGAGGAAGGTTTTCAGCAAGTGGCTCATAATACATATTGTACGAAAGTCACCACAAGTTTTTGCATTGTGCTTTTTTGCGATAGGGATAAATGTTGACCGTAGCCATTCTTCTATAATTTCTCCAATGTCATATATTTGGTTAAAGACTTTTGTTATGTTTTGAATGGCCTTGTGGTCTAGTGGTTTGATGAGCTTAATTAGGACTCCATCCGGACCCGGTACTTTCCCCTCTTTTCCACATTTTATTGCTTTCTCTACTTCCTCTCTTAATATTTTAGGACCGGTATTACATATGTCCTGTGTTAGATTATTCCTGTCTTTTTTAAAAAGTGTTTCGATGTAATTTTGCCATACGTTGATCCTTTCCTTCTTTTTAAGTACTCCATCTTTGTCCATCAACCTTCCTAATACTTTTGGTAGGTACGTTCCTGCGGCCTCTTTTACTTTTTTATGTAGGTTGAAACTGTCATACTTTTTGTCGAGGAGTTCAATTTCCTGGAATTTTGCGTTAAACCATTCTTCTTTTGTTTTCCGTATACGTTTCTTAATTTGCCTGTCCAAGTTAGCGAACTTTACCTTGTCTGTGTTCTTCTTTCTTCTCCTTTCTTCCATCAAACCTAAAATTCATCCAACCCTTATTGCCATTTCCGGTCCTTGCCTTTAGGTAGTTCTCTTTAATCTTCCTGAATGCGTATTCTAATTCCTTGACCGTCTTTTGTATGTTATTGTCTAGCTTGGATAATATACTTTCCAATTGGTTATTCAGCTCTTCTTGGACATTTGCACGTATCTGATCATTTTTTAGCATTCGGGTATCCACTACTTTAGTTTTCTTTGCTTTGATTA
The DNA here is from genome assembly GCA_030264735.1 of Gymnusa sp. GC000175. Taxonomy (NCBI): domain Eukaryota; kingdom Metazoa; phylum Arthropoda; class Insecta; order Coleoptera; family Staphylinidae; genus Gymnusa; species Gymnusa sp. GC000175. The sequence goes on from JARJDX010088232.1 coordinate 8,207, forward strand.
GTTTCTTAAGCTTTACTTTGACGCTATCAAAGGATTATGATCCGATCCTATGTCAGCCCCCCGAGCGGTTTTCACTGATTTACAGTTGTTCTGAAATCTTTTATTTACCAAAATATAGTTGATTTGGTTCCCTTTGATGCTATCTATATTGTCCCCCGGAGCTGTCCATGTATAAAGTCTCCGGAGCGGCAATGTAAAGAATGTGTTCATTACAATCAATTGGTTGTCAATGCAGAAATCCAATATTTGATTTTCCATGCCCAATTTTGGCATTGAAGTCGCCCATTACAACCAGAAGATGTTCTTTTTTTTCCTTATTAATTCGCAGAGCTGTGAATAAAAAATATCTGCCTTTTGGTCTGAAGCGTCAGAAGTAGGAACATTTACCTGTAATATATTGACGTTTACAGGTGAACCTTTCAATGTAAGCAGCATTATGCTCTCATTTATGGGTATAAAGCTATCCACTCCTTGTGTTATATGTTTGCTATTCCCACACCTTTCTTATGCTTGTGGCCTCCAGAATAGTAACATGTGTATTCTTCTATTATACATTGTCCATTGCCAGGCCATCGCATCTCGCTTACACCCATTATCTCGATGTTCATCCTTTTCATTTCTTGTATTGCATTATGAATTTTTAGAAAGAAATCGCAGGTTTTGACTCTGATTTAACTGAAGATTTTATATGTATAAATTGTTCTAAAAATCGTTGCTTTCTGCCTACTAAACACATATTGTTCCGCCTATCTTACATTTAAATTTAAATGCCATGGCAACCTATCTGTTGATTTTACTTCAGCAAAGTAGCGAAGCCTGACGTCATATTACAAAAACTTATAGGTAAATATTTGTGCAGTTTTAATTAAATGGCCATTTTAATATCAGTTTAGACATTTTAATTAACGTAGTAATAATCACGTATAATATATTTCAAAGAGAATCAGTATTATAATTTTCATAATCCCGCAAAAATATTGTTATTATGTTACAAGTTACAGCTAAGACGAGATTGAAACTGCATTGTAAACTACGACAACTGCAGGCTTTAGAGATTAATGAATATTTTAATTATTAACATGTCTCAGCAAAGATTTGAAAAGTAAATACAAACATTAATTGTTCACCAATGTGTTGTTGGATTTTCCAAGGAACGTCCTGAATTTGTTACCACATTAGTCATTACTGAAATATTGATTGCTTGATATGAATAGCATGCTTGAAGCCAGGATCATCCATCTTCATGCATTTCCAAAGATGCTTAGAAATTTTATTTTTGATTACATTCATATATTATAATCGATGCACTCTATTCTATGCATTTTGTATAACTAATAATCCAACGTATATTTAACTTGAATCCGACGTGCCACAATATTTCACGCGTTGGTTCATAAATCAGGATATTATATAACATATGTCGCAGTGCAAACTGGTGACCCACTTTGTTCTTATTCGTATTTATTGCTTTTATTTTCCAATCCAGATTGAACATAAAATTTCTAGAGAAGAATGCAAAATAGCCAATTTGGTCAGCAGCTTTCTGTAAAATTATTCTCAAAAGAAATTTATTCAAAAAATTACATTTTTTATTTATTTACTTATCGTTTTGGATAAAATATATGTGAAAAAAAGGATAGTTTTTCTAACAATGATAATTTATAGTTTATTACTTAAAAAGTTCTAATTATATTTGTGATAAAAATAAACAAATAATAATATAGAGGTGAAATTACACATTTTGGTCATTGGTTATAATCCATATTTCATCAATTTTAAGGTATCAGCTCTTTGTTAAAATATATGATGGAAATAATACCACTGGCATGAGCGTGGCAATATTATTTAGCAAGGAACAATAATAACTTCTTAAAGAACAAAATTTGTTGCATTTTTTATATATTTTTTTATAATACTACTAGCTTTTGAAATAATTAACTACCCTTGTCGGTTGGTGAATTTAAGAGGCGGATACATATTTAAAACTTTTTTTTATTAGATAAGGATAAGAATTTGATTTTTATACAGTAATTTTATTAATTATTACCTCCCCGCTACAAAGTGTTTTTCTTTCTTGTTTTTTTATTCTTTATTATTAGTTTTTCGAATTTTCTAACAAAATTTGAATCTCTCTTGATTATTATCTTAATGAAATAAAAAAATATCAGAATAGAAAATTGCTACTTACCACAAAATCAGTTTTTTAATGAAAGAATAGTAAACAGCACCAATTAAAAATTTTTGGTTTTAATTTTTTTTACTAAAAAACTGTAAATGTAGCGAGGAACTGGTTTATACTCTGTATTGATAATTTTTTGTGCCATCAAATTATCTCTATTCATAGAATTAATTAGAATTAAATCTCGGCTCCTCCTTTAATACTAGTAGTCGGTAATTAAATTCACTTAAAACTTTTGTAGATTATAGGCGGTGTTTTTGTAATTAGCTTCAAAGCTTTTATGGTGCTACGTAAACTGGTAATTTGTTGATCGCTGGGAAGTTAGCACTACGTTCCAGCACCACGTACCCTGTAACCCTGTAAGTAGGCTAGGAAAATAAAAAATATATTTGCTTATATCTTTTAAACCAATAAAGCTACAGCAAAAATTAAAATTTCATCATAATATACTATCAAAGCACAATATTGATTGGGATTTTACCTACTCAACAATTTTAATGCAAACTCAATGTCAACACAAACAAAATTATTAATTACACATTCCTACATGCCGTAACTATTTAAAAATAGTTATAATTTCATGTTAAATATTAGAATTTTGACATAATGGGCCTCACAAGGAGATTAGCGGGTTTTTTTCTTGGAAAATCTAGATCTTTTATTTCGCAATATTTTTCTTGGAGTCACCTCATAATTTGTTTATTTCGGAGTAAATTTCCTTAAAAATTTATTAAGATTTTCAATTACATTTATTTTGCTTGCCATTGACTTTCTTTTATTTTAAATCAAACTCAAAATCAATTTGGGAAGAAGAGTTTGGTAATAGTTTAAAATGAAATATAGCCCTCTTTTCGTTTTTAATTTTATATTAGGCCAATGTCTTTTATCTGGTTTCGGAGTTATCCTGTCTCTTGTGCCGATATCTGCCATCTACCCTTTATCATTTTGGAGATATGTTGCCTTATCGCATTCCCTTATAGATTAATTTTGCAATTTCTTGTCCTTCATTCTTGTAACATGCACATTCTTTTCCCACTTTAACTTTCATTTACAAAGTAAATTAAAGTATAGTAATCGCGACAATTTTCAAAATCGAGATTTTTGCGGAAATATCCGTTTTCGACCTCCCTCATTCAAAAAAAGTTGATTTCGAAGTGGT
>JARJDX010088342.1:0-24696 GCA_030264735.1 Gymnusa sp. GC000175
TCTCTCACCTCTTCCGATATTAGATTTAGTCGTATCTGCAGAATTAAATGGAAAATCGTTTCAATGCTTTTCATTCAATTATATTTGAAGAAAAATTGAAAACTTCGTTTTGGTATATTAAAAAAAAAATCGAGCAAGCTGAAATAATAGTATAAAATCATTGTCTTATAACTTTTTTTTTTCGTGTGCTCATCCGTTACCGGATGTAAGTAATCTTTACTTTGTTGGCTTGAAAGAGGCTAGTGGTTAAGTTAAAGGTTAAATCACGATCTTGGGTTACCTTAAGCTTTACCATGTATGTATAATTAAACTATAACTTGTGAATTGTTTTCAGCAAGGTAAACTTATAAAAGAAAATGTCCCTATTTTCTTTCATATGATTGTACTTGTAGTGGCATACTCGTTACCGAGTGTAAGCGACTTCCACGCTTGCTTTCGTGTTGTGCGTTTTGTCTGATAAAATGGACTGACTGACTGATGGTTGAGATATAAACCACGATTGATTTTATATCCCTAGGAATTACAATTTTATCATTGCATCAGGAATTAGCATACGTAACGTTATAATATCTAGCAATCGAGTATAAGAGTTTTTGTTACCAAAGAGAATGTTACGAAGCATCTTCTTTAAAAAGCTATAATATCTGCTGTGTTTGGGGATGTATTAAGATAAATCTGGTTCTTATGAGCTCTTTTTATTCCCCTCATAAATTTATCAGTAGGATTTACAGCACCGGTCGTAGATATCTATAAAAAATAATAATCTACGAGGGATTTTGTACGTTATTTTGTTTCCTAAAATACCTTGGACATGAACATTCTTATAACGCAAAAATAATTGAGTTTGTCTTAGATTCATTATTCAAGGCATAAAACACCAAATTTTTTCCTTATATTTTGGATCTTAGCGTTTTTAACATTGTATAAAGAGCATACAATCTTATCAAACTAAAAATGTGGATAATAGTATTATGGATCAATTGTTCACCCCATCATCCACTATCGATTTGGTGTAAAGGAAATCATTTCTTCTTAGAAGAGATAACAGCCGGTCAAATTTTAGTTGGAACACCCTGTATACTTACAGCCAAATTTACCATCTTATTCCCAAAACCTATGTCTTTAAATTTTAACCTATAGGTTAATAAATTGGTGATTTATCTTTTTTTTTATAATAATAATTTAATTTTTATTAAGTCACACAAAGGATTCCTAGAATGACTTAAAAAATGACACACTAAACCAAAACGTAAAATATGTTGAAATATAACACCAAGCACAATTTGTTTTTCTAATATTATTATAGTTTATAGTACATGTAAAAATTACTTAAAGTTTGTAGAAGGTTTACAAGATACTAACCCTGGACAAGAGTGCACTTTGAAGGAACAAATTGTTTCGAGTTTTAAGAAGATTTCATTCTACCACACAAAGCATTAATAATTCAAGAACTAAATCTGTAAGAGCTCTTTGTCTTGTTTCAATGCTTTACTATCCTGCAATAACTCTTAATTTATGACTTTCTGTGGTCAATAGTAAAGTAAACTTCGAGCAACACAATTATAAACTCTTTCATGTTACTTTGGTTAAAATCAATAAGGATTTGTTTAATTTTCTTTTTTATTGATTTCTAACAAAGACTCTTTATAACACGAAGGCAATAAGTCAACATCAAAACCTTCTTGGCTTTCGCTACTTAAAACGATGTAATTTTTTTTAGTTTCAGATTTTATTGGATGTTGCCAAATGTTCTTCTCTAGTCATTGAAGTGAGCAATTTCCAGGCGACAAGTCTGATGACTTTGTACGTACTATACCATATGTATATAATTATGCAAATTTTCTTGCTTTCGGATTTAAATAATAATAAAAATAATCATAATAATCGTGTAGTTTTATAGGTTTCTAACATAGTTTTGCATTCTCAAGGCGCAAATGTCCAATGACAATTCTATAAATTTTAATTTTATACTAGGAGTTATATACGGCGGGGTAATTGTCCAAGTTTTTGGCTTGACGTGTAAATGTACAAGGGATTTTTGACGGACTATAAATTTTCCGAAATCTTTGCCCTGTATAAAAATTATGACATTATAAAAGCTGATAATAATGTGAAAATGCAACATTTTCCATGACACAAATTTCTAGGATTCGAGATTAATTTCTCTATCAGATAGTGTGGTCAGCCTACGACGCCATTGCTGGCGCATAGCCTTTTTTCTACCTGTAATGCTGGCAACTTGCATTACAGGTGGACCTATAGTTTGGCGTGGATTACAAACGACCGGAGTTACATGATTTCTCATCTAACTCCGGACCATAGAAGGTTTTTAGCCATGAAACTCCGCGCTGGCAAGGCGGGTTGGAAAGTTGGGGCAGTGTTGGATAGTTAAATATATATATTTTGCATGCGCGAACCCATGATCTTGCACTTAGCAGCCGGATGCCTAGACTGCTGAGCTACACTGCCTCTTAGGTGCAGAAATAAGTAGCTGAAGTTTTGGATAAATTTATACAGTATACAGCAAGTGATAAAAAAAATAAATTAAGGAATCTAATTTCATAATTAATAATTCCATTCATATCTTATGATATTATTTTGAAATTTGTTTTTAACCAATACTTGTTTTAAGAAAACGAAGTTAACTTGTTCTGACGTATTTTCATATCATGTATAAAAATTAAGATAACGATATTTCTTGAATGTAGCTCTTTTTTTAAAGCTCCACAGTTTACACTTGTGTCTATCATATAATATATATTATCTTTAACCTGATAAGATAATCCACAAATTATGTTTGAGGTATGATAAAACCAGAATGCATAGAAGAACTCGTATTAAAAAATTATAGCTAATTTAACTAAATAAATGGAGACTTGGGGCTGGTTCTATAAAGCTTAGTTAATTCACGATATGCTTAAATTAATATATCATATTGTTATGATATTGTTATTAACAATTTTACATGTCAGTTTAATTATATCCTTAGCTAATGCTTTTTAGAATTGGGCATTGAAAACAAAAAACACGGACTTAAAGAAGTTATTTTAAAATGGGATAGGAACAACAATTTTTCTTAAATTTAATTCAATTATTTGCAAAAATAGAAAACAACCACTTTTGGTTGGTTTCAGCCAGAAATCACTAAGAATTCCCCACTTTTGCAAAAATCTTGGCAATCAAAAGTATTCACCCCAACGAAAAAAGACAACTGGTATACAATTTTCATGATTCAACCAAATAAGCAACAAGTTAAAACAAAATTATTATTGCGAGACAATCACATTCACATTTCCACTTTTTTTTTTAATTTAATAGCTGATTATATGGTCTTGCTTGCCAGAAGAAGAGGACACGGTTATGTGTATGTGTAGCTAGAAACTCAAAATCTCTATGGATGCTATATTTTTAGATAGGGATACACGCACCCATAATAGACACAAGACAAGACAAGCCACAACGCTAACATTCAATTATAGATAGGTGATTTAATCGCAAAATCTCCGTTCTGGAAGCATATGCAGAAGATAAGAAACTTGTGGATGTCTTTTAAAATAGTTAGCCCAAAACAATTTAGAAGTAGTCAAGCAAAGATATAGACAATCCTTCTGTATGGATGCTATACTTTGCAGTTTAAGGACATACACCATACACTTGGAATAATTCATAATAGACCTGAAAGAAAGCATAACATAACGTAAACATACAACCTATTTAAAAAACTACCTTTATTAGCATATTTTTATGATCCATTCTTCTATTTAAGATTAGTATTGTTAAGTGTACATGTATGTAAAACGGAAGAGAAGTTATAAGATCCAAGCGTATATGAGATAAAGCTAGAGTTGGAGCGAAGATTCGTACAAAGTAGAAAGCAGGCTAATAAAGAAGTGAATCTATCTTATTAGAAATTCAAAAGCGCCATAAAAACTCTAGTCAACAAACTAAAGAATGATGTAAGAATCAGGTATACATAAAAATAAATATAACAATATGTAGAGCAATAATTGAACGAAGCAAAATCACCGCCAAAAAAATAAAAGACAGTCATTTGGGACTGGCGGGAGAACCACCTGTTTTTTAAGTCAAATCAACATCAAATACGAGCTTTTTATCTAAAGAACAAAAAGGCGTCAGGAAAAGAACTACGTTCCTCCAATGATTCGGCAGTATGCTTTCGAAAAATCAATTTTTTGGGGTTTAGGGGAAAGTATGATTGCAAACCTGAAAAAAATTGGTGGAAGCGCACCACCAGGAGTAAACTCTAAGGATTAATTTGACTTAATACGGGAAACCTCATCTGGGCCAGTATTGACAGATTGGGAGCTCATTCTTGTTGGTTGTACATGACTCCTCTTAGTTTTTGCACTGATTTGTTTGGTTAGTTCCTATAACAATTCTAGCATAGGTACCAAACAGACGAATTGTGGACATCCTCAAGGCCCAAAAACGCGGCATGCTTCGGTGCGTTGTTGCGGCGTGGCATTTTTTACTGTAGGCTTGCAATAAATTATTGTTGAGGGACTGATTCTAGCTTTAGCAAAATAAGTCGATGATATTCTTAGATTTTGTGGGCCACAAATCAGCCCGTTCCACCTGGTCTAAAGGCCCAGGTAACCCAATTAAACTCCTCTATGCTGCGGAATGCAGATTGCAGTTTTTTCTCATGAACGAGAAATTACCAGTTACCTTCTGTGAGCCCTTTGTGGTGAAAAATATAGCTTGTCATTATTTCTCATAATCGAGGTATTTCTAGTAAGCTCGTTCGCGATAATTGTGCCTTTTGTACACACAGTCTGTCGCTACTAATATTAGAATGAATTTGTGAGATCCTCGAATTGGTATGCGGTGCCGTTTATATGTTGCCAATGTTGCCGAAAAAGAAAACCAAACATCATCATTTAGGGGAAATAAAAGTTGTAACAAAGTTTTCGTACAAGCGAATGTTTCTACAGAACAACAACATTAGGAAAGAAAATAAAAAAAACATAAAAAATACAACTTACAAAATACCACAATATATCGACAAATATACTGCCCTTTATGCATCCTTGCGCTCTAAGTTCTACTAAAAATACATTTAAAGTAGTGCCGCCTTGGGCTGCGTACCATTGAATGCAAAGTACAAGACCATGGTGAGACCAGTTCTGACATATATAGCATAAACCTAAGTTAAAGAGGCGATAAGAATTCAATGGGCAAATTTCGTTTATTTATTCGAATTTAGGAGGTAAAATTTGGTGACGTTTTGGATGGGAACCCTCCCTTCAATAGATCTTTATTAAACCACAGAAACGCATTTATCGTTTCTTTACTTTATGCAGGGTCTTCATACACTTATCTTGGTTTCTTCGGATCTCTACTGCATTATGGTTTTTGTTTATTTGGCCTAGTCTTAGAATATATGACCCGCTCATCACTACTTTGGTTTAGCTGTACGATTTATAACATTATAAGTAAGCTCATGAGAACCTTACTAAAGAAACGCTTCTATGAGGATGTCGAGGAGAAAGAAGAGCTATAAAATAGCTAGTTTGGCTTTGGAAAACATACAAAAATAGGTTTGGTAAGTTGGGTATAAATCGTCTTCAACTTAAAGAACTGGCAAAAGATAATAAATGAAGTAGAGGATGTGTAGAGTATTCGCGCAGACTTTAAAAATATGGTCACAGCTTGCCCATGAGTTTCGACATACCTTAGGACTCGGTATTATGACCAACGCAGATGAAATGTCGCTCGTTATCTAAAGCAAAACACAGTATAGTACTCGTAAGCAAAGAACCAAGATAGCGTCCCTCGTAACAGAAGATGGCGTTTCACATGACAGAAGCTATCATCCTGTATAGAAAGAGGAAATTTGAGAAAGCTATTAGAGTAGAAACCAAACTTTAATTATTCACATGGCAGTTAGTTAATCACATGGCCGTTTGTTAATTATTGTCTGTACTTTTTGATTAATATATGCATTTGAAAGAGCCACCTGAGGAACTTGGTGAAGTACGTAAAGTTACAGCGGGTCCATATCTCTCGATGCCCATTTGGGCGGACATTAAGGCCAGAAAAAGAAGAAAGCTGACATCAATGATAAAACTCTTTGATTCTCTTTTTATGGCCCCTTTTTGTAAGTAATAAATAATAAAAATACTCCTATTATATGCTGGGGAAAGATCTGATTAGGATACAAAGCACACTGATCCGATTTCACGAGGCCTATTGGGCAAAGTCTTCGGATGCTGTGCAGGTAATGGTCTTTTACAATTTACACAACCGTCGATTTTATGGTTGTAGAAAGTGCAAAGATGTAATAAGTAATTAGAACTAATTTAGGAAGCAAGGCAATGGAATGGTAAAAAAATGGTAGGCTCTGGAAGAAACGGTTATTTAAAAATAAAGTAATATTTACCTTATGATGTATAACCGACAAATTAGGAAATTTAAATTGGAATAAAATAACAATAACTTTTTCACTCATAGGTTATGAAACTAAATTAAATGCATATTAAATTTGCAATAATATTTATAAAATAAATTTCACATGAATTTCGATTAAATGTTTGGTATACAATATCAATAGATATTAAATGCGTTTATTTATTTAGTAAATTATGCGGGGGCGCATGATATTTAAACATAATTCCCAGTAAATATTATTCATAAAAAATATCAGTATTGATGGGTTAAAAGCTAATTTTGCATAATTTTCAACCCTCATAATATTCCAATTAATAAATGTGTTGTACTTGGGATGTTTATCAATTTTAAATTAAGCGCCCCACACAGTTTCGCCCGCATAATTATTTTTCATATTTAATATCTTGTTTAAATGCACCACATATAATATTCATAAATATTTAGAGAAAATTTTTACTAATTTATAACATAAACCAATGATTGATTAATATAAATAAATATGATTTAAGTTTTTAAAGATCGAAAATTGTTAAGAAAATCCGTTATATATTTTCAACAATCTAGGGCGTTTATAAATTTTATATTTTTACGTAAATATTTAAATTACATATTTCATTTTTGATGTTTTAAGAACGTTCTAGAACAGATGCTTTTTATATCTCATATAAAAGCAAATACCTTTTATCTTTCAAGATTTAATTTATCTATTTGTTTATTTACCAACTTAATTGCAATTGTCAGTGGTATTTCTATTGAGTATAAAAAGCGTTTAATGTGTCAATTTATTTTTCAATTAAATTAAATTGAGGTAATAAAAGTTTGTACAAAATTATCTAATGAACATCTTTCAAGATCTTTAAAATTAGTTATTATCGTATCAATTTAATATTATTAGAGTCAATTTGAAAATATGTTTTTTTTTCACATTTAAAAGATTAAGGTTCAATTAAAATTTAATTTTCTAAATTTTTTTTATATAAGTTACACTTACAATTTGTTACATAACGACTTATTGGAAGTATAACATTTGTTTAAAAATCTGCGATATATTAATTTCTTCGACACCCCCTCCGGCTTTTCGGAGGGGGACTACTATCCTGTAGTCTCTCAAACTAGATCAGAAAATTGGTAGAGTTAGAAATACGGGAAATTTTTGTCTACGCGTGGTGTCCAATACTAGAGAACGATCGAGACACGGCGGAATAATCGTTCCATCGAGAATTAGGAAAATGTAATTCTCAATGTGGAGGAAGGCAATGGGAAACCAATACATTTCCCAAGAAAATTACGTAATTAAATAGGAAATGACATTATTCAACTATAAATGTTCCGGAGAATCAAATAATTCCTTGATCGCAACTCCAAGAACAATAACAGTAATATGCCCGAAGCATATTGAATCACTTATTAAAATAAATAGGCTGGGAGTAGGAAAATTTTGCACAAAAAGTTAAAGTACCAAAAAGGAATAATAGTCACCAAGGAAATAGCTAGAGGTGTTCCTGCATGTATTGAATTCTACATTTAATGCCACTCAAGATCCAACATCTCACAGAAGTATGTACAGTTTTTCTTGAAAATAAATTGGTGAAAATTAAAATAAAATACATGTCTATATATAGGATGATGAATTTGATGTGCCACTTGACCGCCATTCTTATTTAAGATTTTTTATGGTGTGGTTCTCGGTGCTAGAGCGATAAAGATAAAGATATAAAGGTGAAACTATGCTTGTCCCCTTCAGAACTAAAATCACCGGATTTTAGCACTTTCTAGAAATCTGAACATTAACTGAGATAACATCCGGTCAAATTTTAGTTGTAACACCCTGTGTAACCATTTAAAAACCTAAAGGATACAGCTATCGAATTGGAGGTAAATGATATATGGGACAGCATAAAGATGACAATAAATAACATAACCATTCGGTAGCTTGGGGTACCGAAAGGCCACCCCAAAACAAAAATTAATCACATAAGAGGTCCTCCAATTAATAAGCCAAAAACGCCGACACAAAATCGCCAATCCACATATTTATAGCTTATCAAATTCAAGAATTAGAGCTGAAATCAGAAAATCAAAAAAGAAACAATGGCTGGAACAAGAATGCCTGAAGATATAGAGACTGCAACAAATACGTGACACACATGGAGAACATAAAAAGTTAAAGAAAGTTTCGTCAGCCTTTTAGAACGCCACTCCTAGCGCATAGCCTCTTCTCTGCCTGTAATGCTGGCAACTTACATTGCAGGTGGATCTACAGTTTATCGTGGATTACGAACCACTGGAGTTACATGATTTCTCATCTATCTCCGGACCAGAGAAGATTTTAGCCACGATACCCCACGCTGGCAAGGCGGGTTGGGGTGTTGGGGCAGTGTTGGACATTTAAATATTTAATTAAATATTTTGTAGCTGTAGGGCTACGATCTTGCACTCAACAGCCGGATGCCTAGACCGCTAAGCTACACAGCCAAGGAGAAGCGGTATATACCAGTACATACAATACTAAAGCTACAGCTTTACTTATTAACGACCGAAATAAACTAGCCCAAGAAGAAAATCGAAAGAAGAAAGTGTGGGAATCGTATGTAAAAAAGGTTCTTCAAGACGACCACACCGAAATGAATCACTAACAGGACTGTCAATAACAAAGGATGAAATATGTTATGCGATAAAGCGGTAAAAAGAAAGAAGTGGGTGCTTATGAAACACCATATAAGGTTATTAAGCTCATGGAGGACGATAATATTTCTTTATTAGAAAAAAAAGTTGTAATGAACACCATTTGATAACTTCCATGCGCTGAAAATATTCCTTAAAGTCCCTCAACAGAAAATACAAGGCCAACTTTAAGTAATGGACAGTTGGGGAGACATGAAAGCATTTTTAGTTTCAAAAACTATCGAGATGTACAGAAGGATTTTTGCTGCTTCTTTGACTACGAAAAGGCTTTCGACAGAGTCAAATACAAGAAGCTAACAAGACAATTTAAACAAATGATAGACGTAGATAGTAGAGATATCGGCTGTAGAGAGATCACCAAACTGCGCACATAACAGCAAAAGTCTTTACAACAGATAATGTAGAAATACGCAAAGGTGTCAGAAAAGTATGCGGTTTATCGCTGCTATTTTTCAACATGTATGTGAAGCCATTTTTACAAAATGTTTCTATCATAAATAAGGACATTGGTATTAAAGTAAGAAATGTTAATAACATTAGATATGATCAGATGATCAGAAAAAATTACGGGCTAAAAATAACAATTTTATGATACCAATTTCTTACGTAAATATGCATCTTCTAATAGATGATTTACCATGAAGATAGTAACATGCTAATATGTTACAAGTATTTAGAAAATTGGTAGGACAAGGATTGGGAGAAACCAAAGATGTAAGACTAAAATAGCTCGTAGCTACTTCTTTAAATTTAAAAACATACTTACCAATAGAGATATAAATTTGAACATATGATTATGATATGCTAGATGCTATCTATGTATAGTCTATTCTACTTTGAGGCATGGAAACATGGTCTGTGAAAGTCCCGCTTATTAACAAATTAGAAGCCTTTGAATGTGAATGTGTAGACTGTAGACGAATGATAAAATAATTAATTGGGAGATTTTTTGAAAACTGGGAAGTGGTCCTAAAAATAAAGATAAAGGGTAAGATTTTACTTCGGGTGTATAATGAGAAAGCAGGTATTTTAGCTTCTTCATCTTATAGTGAAGGGGAAAATAAAAGTCAAGCGCGAGGTACAAAGAAAACAAATATCTTTGTTACGTAACATGAGAGAATGGATAGGTCTAAGAAATATCGGGGATATGGTCCATGCAACAACAGGCGGAGAAAAATATAGAAATAGAATCTCCAGCCTCCAGAAGTAGATAAGTAATGAAAGAAGGAAAAAGAAAAATACATTACATAGTAGGAAGACTAGCCTGGAAAAAAATAGACGGAAAAATAAAAGAACAACTAGCATAAAGCATAAAGACGGAGATAAGTATATAAAAATATTGACAAAAAATCATCACGACACCCGAAATAGGTATATTTTTTATGGTTTACCCTAATTTTGGATTCCATATTTTTATTGTCTTCCTAGTTTATTTACAATCTGTTAAAATACAATAAGTAAATTATTTGATATGGATTTCTTATGTGTTTAAAATATATCGCATATGCGACCCATAAGCAATCCCTGATTAAGGTAAATAACACAAAATATTTTTCAATTGATTAACAGGATCAAGGAAAAACAATAAATAACCTTACTACTAATATATTTATTTATTAATTTATGTTCGAAATTCTTTTAATTTTGCAATAAATATTATGATTCAAAACAAGAGTTAAAAGCATCACGTTTTAATTATCAAGACATTTCATGCATTTTATTTTATCTATAACTCCCACACCACAGAATGCATTAAGATTGGAAATGGAAATGGAATTTAAAATGTTTATAATATTAATTATTTCTCAAGAATAAAATCTTTATGGGCACGCCATTAAATTGGGGCGGATTAAGTGAAAATATTATTTTAACACTAACGTAACTCCATTAGCAAGGATTAAGTAGTCATAATGCATTTGCTGCTATCTATCCTTGGCTTATGTGCGCTGCATTGCATAATCCTTGTGAGTAATGCATGGCTTCACCTACCATCACTTTCAATTCTTACAAAACATCTATTGTTTTAATGTAATTACATTATCATAATGAATTAATAGTAATAATAAATTGTACATGCATTAAACAAAATATAACTTTTAATTGTATATCTTTATGTATGTAAACTAGAATTATTTCTATTTAAAACGTAATGGTAACTTGATGTTATCAATAATAAAAAGAAAAACCATCATAACATGGCTGAGTAACTATAACAAAATTTGTATTATAATATTTTGATATATTCTGCAAGATAAATAATAAATATAAAAGTAAGCATTTTTATTAAAAGAATGTATTTATGAGACTTCATTTTCTTCTTGGTAATAAACAAGATTTTAATATATGTATTATTATTTTTTATATAAAGCAACTTTTATTTATTATCATATTTTAATTACATCCAGATCAGAAGGCAGGATGCAGGATGGGGTGGGGCCAAAAACAAGAAAATGTGTAATAAACTTTTTTCATCCTTTTATATTGCAAATATACGTATTAAAGTTATTAAAAAAAATATTCTCCACTTGACTTTCCCGTAAGCGAAACAAACTTGGGTCAATAAAAAATGTTTTAAATAAAAGTTGTTTCAACCATGTTTTGCTTAATTCAGATAAACATTTTTGAAATAGTTATTCTCTAATTAAAAACTAAAAAATGATACGAGTAAACTTCACTTTCAATTCACGGATTTTAGTCAAAAACTGGTACACGTACTCACCTATTACCATATAGTGTAAATAATTAAATTTTTTTTTTGGAAAGTTGGCTTATTCTTATAATACTTTTCGTATTTTTTGTTTGGCCTTTTGTTGGCATCTTTGAAAATTGTCTATAGCAGTTCTAAAAGCACACGATGAAAACTTACCTAAATTTTAAAGTAGTTTATAACAAGATCAACAGTGTTAACAACTTTATTAATATCTTATGCTTAAAAAAATATGCAGATATTCAGAAAATCATACGTCATTACCCAAGTTTAATTAGTGAAATTAAAAGTATTTGCACTTTTTAAATCATAAAAAAATCAGATATAATCACCAATAAAATAAAGCTATTTCGTCCTTGGAAATACCTTTGCGTCATGAATTATTATACAATGACAAAAACAATGCAAATGATCGTATACAAACAAGTAAAAAGTGTTAATATCTTTATATTTAATTAATAATTTAAAGGTATTACTTCATATTTCTATTATGAAGTGGGTATTTTTCACTGAAAAACAGGAAATCACTTATTATTTATTAACTTATTAGAAGTGGTTTATTGGCGTTTAAAAAATTTGAGCTATATAAAATCAAAATGCACAATACTTGATAAATTAATAAATTAATTTTTTATGCACTGAGTTGATTATTTTAATTAAAATAAATGTCGGTAATGAAGCATACAAAACTAATTAAAAATCCAATATAATGCAACAAGTTTTACGACACTTTAGTCACGAGTATTACGAGGGGCACGAGCGACGCAAAGCGGAATGAGTGTCTAGTAAAGTTTATAAAACGCGTTACATACTAAACTTTTTCTACGACCAAATAACACGCGCAACTTTTTTTATTAAACGTCCATTTTAATATGTAATACAAACTTAATGAAGCGTCAGAGCACCAACTTGATTTAAGGGTAGATATGTCAAAAATAATTTAAACCGTGTTTAATAAAACTTCGAGCGTTTTTAATTGCCGAAAACTCGAATCGATACCAAGCCGTATCTAATGAGTAGTCGTATTTAAAATGACGCTTCGCGCACTGCATGTCAGTGCGAAATGTGACAATTTAATGACGAAAGTAGAAAAACGTATTTTTTTATTTAAAAATCCCTGAAATTTTTTCATCGGTCTTACTCCGAAGGTAAAACTTTGGAAACAAATCAATCTACGTACGAGTAAGAAATTTTATAAAAAGGGTTGTTTTGTAATTCTTACTTTATTACACGATAATAGGGTTAAATATTGCAACCACAAAACAAATTGAAATTTTTTATTTAATAAAAATTAAAACGTAATTATTGTAATTACAATAGAAATAAAACAAATCGACAAAATAAATTTTATTATAAATTATAGTTATAAATGTAGCATTTAAAAGCAAAACTTGAATATTAACAAAACTGAATCAAGAAGCAATAAATAAAAATTTCACGATCCATAAATGCTGTTAAAAAAAATAAATTTTATTTCCAAGTTATTAATAATAATAAATATTATGAAAGTTATAAATAACTATATAGCAAAGATATAAATCGATTTGGGAAGATATGAAAGTTTGTAACGCACTACGCCTAAGCCATGAAGGGTTTTAAGGTTAAGGCTCTACTAGGGAAAATGATATGACTTAATTGTTGCCTTTTAGGAATTTTAGCTTTGATCAGCTCTGTCTCTCCAGAGTCAGTATTTAGTCACCAGTCAACATCATTTTTTTAATAGCTAGTTTTCTACAGCTGCACTGACCGTCACCCGCATCCTTCTTACTAAAATAAGTTACACCTACTAATAGTGACGTTAAAAAAATTACACTTTATTCCAGTCAAATAACATTGTTGGAGAAAAAAAACACAAAAAGTTGAACGAAAACAAGGTGGGCATCAGATTATATAAAGGATATAAGTGCGTATAAAGGATTTCCGCTCATGGTTTCATCCTCGATCAAAGGATAATTAAACATTGAGATAAAAAGTATTGCCACTTTAGAAATACTTAGTGGCTTTCTAAAATACTCAGTTATTGTTTTTTTTAATATATGTATATAAATATATTATTTAAATTACTACATGCATTCGTAGGCTTTTATACCACGAATCAGCCTTTTTCCATTTTAAAATGCGAGGAGCTCTGAAGTTAAAAAAAAAATCATTACTAAATCATCTATCAAAAAAATTCATGATGATGCTATAAGTCTAGTAAACCTGACGTAACTTTAAAATTTCATATGAAAACATAGGTTATGCGACAAAAACAATTAAAACTAGATAAGCAGTAATTTACTTTTTACTTTCGTATAAAGCGAAAGTATAGTAATCGTGCAATTCTTTTTTTGAGATTTCATCAGGTGTTGGTGTTTGTAGGTTCTCTGAGACTTTACACTTGTATTTATTTCATCTACACTCTTGGTCTCTGTCCAATATAAAATTGCCTGCTTTACCAATTTCCCAAGAAAAAAGTCCAACAGTAGCGAGAGGGACGGCCACGAATTTCTGGAGAAAAAAGCAAAACATGAGGTCTGACTAGCCGTTGTCAGTAAATGTGCCAGATGGTCTACATTTTAGAAGCCCCATATTCTAGCTTGGAATAAAATAAGTTTTTATAAATTGCTGTCACCTATAGAGCTTCAACAGTCTAAACCAGTGGTCTTTAAAGCTGAATACGCTTACCCCCTAGAACCTAAAATACCCCTAACGTGGGGGTATGCAAAGAATTTTATAATCACGGAAAAATACACAATTAATTAAAAAATGACAAATATCAATTTTCTGTAAAAAATACTTCTCACAATTCTGCTCAATAAAATCACAAATATATTAACTTGCATATGTAAAGTTTAACTCTGATTTAGACCTCTACATATTACATTCCGAGTACATGTTATTTATTTTTCTGCCTTGGGGGTTACTCAAGTAAAAAAGTTTGAAGATTACTGCTCTAGACCAGCGTTTCTCAACCTTTTTGCTGCGCGCCCAACACATTTTATTAAAATCCTACAACGACCCAATTTTTTATTTTATAATTAATAATTTAAAATTAAAAAAATGGTATGGTAACCACACTACTTTCAATTACGATTTTTTTCAAGTGGAATGCTATAGAGAGGACATAAACACACATACAGACAAATCGACCAATGAAAAAGTGGTAGTTTTTGAAATTGATTGGTTAAGTGTTTTAGTTTTTTTTTACCTGTCACCCCCGTCTGTTTAAAGTGTGTTTAAATTTTTCCCAATAAAAAATGGCGAGTAAAGATCCGGGATATTTTCAACATTTTTAAATTTTGCTATTTTCGGCCATATTCTGTATTCCAATAAATTTTCATATTTTCTAAAAAATTTAATATTTTCAAACAAAAAGGAAGCTTTTAAATTATTCATTTATACATAAATTTTAACATTTTTAAACGAATTTTAACATCTTTTCCTAATTTTTAAATGGATTGCTGATATTTTTGCCCATTTTAATATTTTTGTTATTTTCAAATTTTTGAACATATATTGACATTTTTATCATTTTTTTTTGGTATTTTATACTTAATTTTACACATTATTAAACGATTTGTTGCCATTTTTAAACATAGTTTTTGTATTTTAGCCTATTTTTGACACTTTAAAGTAAATTTTTAGATTTTTTTTTATTAAACTTTAATATTTTTAAAATTTTAAATTTTGCCATTTACGAGCAACCAAAATTGATATTTTAGAGAAATTTGTAAGAATTTTGAGCAAATTACTGATATTTTTGAACAAGATTTGACATTTTCCAGCAAATTTTTAACATTTTCGAAAAAAATTTTATATTTTCGAAGAATTTTTTTATATTTTATTATTTTTAAATAACAATTTGATATTATATGTTGAATTTTTCTCATTTTGGGTGTGTTTTAACATTTTTAAATAAATTTGTACTACACTTTTACATTTTTAAAGGAATTTTTACATTTTTTAACGATATTTTACCATTTTCCATGAAATTATTGACATTTTTAAACATATTTGAAAACTTTCTATAGGATTTTTGATATTTTCATGTGTATTTTTGCATTTCTATATAAATATTTGACATTTTCAAAAGCAATTTGAAATAAATTTTAACATTTTTATAAAAATATTTGCCAATTTCGACTATAGTTTTGCTATTAAAGAATTTATTTTCATTTTTATGCGAATTTTTGACATTTTAGAACAATTGTTGATTCTTTTTAGCAAATTTTTGATACGTTGTAGCCAATTTTTGATATTCCAAACAAATTTTCGCCACTTTCGAAAGTATCTTCAAGCGTAATTTTCACATTTGGAAATTTTTTTTAACGTTTTGTAGCAAATTTTTGACGCTTTAAAACGTTTTTTTTTTGTCATTTTTTGAGCATATTCTTCACATTTTTAAATGAATTTTAGTACTTTCTAACGAAATATCAATTTTTTAAACGAATATTTGCAATTTTATAAAAAAAATTGGCATTTTATAACGAACTACTTAACTTGCTAAATATTTGTTTTTTCAATTTCTAAAAAACTGTTGACATTTTTGAATAAATTAGGAATTTTTTAGCGAACTTTTGATATTTTTCTAAAACTTGACAATATTGAGCGTATTTTGCCATTTTAACCAATTTTTAGCTATTTTAAGCGTATTTTTCACATTTTCAGCAAATTTTTGACAATTTCGATCCAGATTTGACATATTCTATTACTTTAATGTAATTGACATTTACGATCATATTTTTACGGTTTTCAAACAAATTTTAGCCTTTTTCGGAAGTATATAGCATTTTTTTTAATAATTTAGACATGTTGTTTTATATTCGAGCATATTTCTCCATTTTCGAAAAAAAAATTCAGATATTTGAGCACATAAAAAACATAATTTTTAAACGAATTTCTGCCACTCGTAAATCCCACTTTTATCATTTTTAAACTAATTTTCACCCTTTTCAAGCATATTTTTGACATTTTCTAAAAGTTTTTCTTATTTTTTTAGAAATTTTTGACATTTTGTCGATTTTGAATGTATTTTAGCCAATTTTTTAAATATAAATATGGGCCATTATAAAGCAAATTTTTGACATATTTAAATAAATTTTGACATTTTGACATGAATTTTTACCATTTTAAGGTATACTTTTAACATTTTCGAACATTTTTTACACTCTTTCACGACCTATTAAAAATTTTATGCGATCCAATGGGTCGCGACCCATGTGTTGAAAAACGCTGCTTCGGACCTTTACCACAGTAGAGGTTCAGGTGGTGCTAGTTGAAATTTAAACACAACGCGTTCTTTGCCATACAGAATACTTCTCACTAGGTTTGAGGCATAAAATTTAGGTTTCTGTAAAGCTCTAGCAGTAAAGCATATGATTTAAAATAAAGCACAAGTAAGATAAATTTAAAAGTAAGGAAAATGACTAATCGCAGTCTTTACACAAATTAAAGCCAAGCTTTAACTAAATGATCGTTATGTGCATTTACATATTAAATGGAGCGGTTAAATTTACGAATAAATTTAAAGATATAATAAAAAAAAATCATTTAAAAAATATCCTTGAAATATTTCAAATTTCTGACACAATGTATTATTGATGGATGTTAAAATCATTTTATGTAAGAGATGAATGTGTTCTCTGCTACGAGGTATGAACAAATTGTTACAGAGTGAGTTGTCAATAACTGTCGCGAATGATGATAGCATGTCGATAAATTTTCTTTTTACGCATTATAAAGTAATAAATTATTGTTGATGTAGTTATTTTTTACAAGTTAACGTCCATATAATATATTGTATAAAAATGCAAACTTATTTTTTATTATTATTTTATTACTTTTAGTGTTAGTTACTGTATTTATTAGGACTTTATCCCTAACTTTCGAGGTAGCGAGATTTCTACTGTGGTGTATGTGAGTTACTTTAAGGCCAGCCGCCCACTAGGCAGCCAGGCTGCTGCAGCCGGGTTGCCGCAGCCACTAGGCACTAGGCAGCCAAGAAGTTCGGGCTGCGGCAGCCACTACAGACTGCACATCTGCACAGGCAGTCACGTGCCTGCTGATAACTGGCTGCTCAACATTTTGGTTGCGGCAGCCTGGCTGCCTAGTGGGCGGCTGGCCTAAAAAGTCTTTCTAAAGGCTTATTTTTTCCCAATGACAATTGAAAACTTAGTGTTGAGGGATCGAACCCTAGATCTCTTAAACCGATACATTTTTAAAATGTTAAAAATTTCGTTTGTGTATTCAGTATAAAAGCATTATATTTGCAATAAATTTTCTTTCTATCATTCTTTTAAAATTTAACACTTTAAGAACTCATTATTGTTCTTTGCTAAGCATTCTTTCAAAATTTAACACTTTAAGAACTCACCATTGTTCTTTGCTTAGCAACATATTTATTGAAATTATTCCCATCAAGTTGCAGCGACCTACTGTCATATCGGTCAAAAGTGATAGATGTCACCATCGGAATTATTGCCAACATACATTTCAACAAAATGAAATTGCAGACAAACTAGCAACCTAATTAGCCAATAATTAATAAATATACTTAAGCTTTTATCAAAAGTCATGGATATACGATTCGTATAGAAGTCGTGTGGAAACCACGCCACCATTTTTTTATCTCTGGTAAACTAAAATAATTGAAAATATGTAAGAAATCCCTATATTTTAAGCAGCCTTTTATGGGTTCCCTTTACGACTTTTTTACGGGCACTTATTTTGGAATAATTAACCCCGTAAATGAATGGATTACTGTATAGTGTAGACCATTGTTTGAACTTTTTATAATAATTATAATTTAGAATTATAATTATTCACTAAAAAAATGTATAAGTTTAATGCGTTTCAAATTTCTTTTATAAAAATAAAAATTACAAAGTGCTTTTTAATGAAATTTGTCTGGTTTTTTAAATAGCAGACAGTAAGAACGGTCTGATGCATGTGGTCAAGGTTAAAACAAATATATTTTATTGAACATATTGGATTGACGACTTAAATCCTTTATGATGAATTTCATCAAAATAGAATTTATAACAGTAATTTTCAGAAAAATTCATCACCAACAAAAATGGGGAGGGGGTAAAGTGGCGTAAAGCAATAAAGGCTTTGTTTTGAAAATTGTTGTGTAGTAAAGCAACCTCTGACGCAACGGCAAATGGCAGCGTTTTGGCGCATAATTTAAAATCAAATTTATTTTTGGTTTGCCCAAGTGTATTAAAAGGATCATTTGAAAAGTATGCCTATAGGTGGCAATAAAAGTAATACAAATATTTGATTTCAATATTTCAATTTCAAATCAATAAAAATGAAAATTCAATTGTCTCATATAAACTTTTTGCCTTCATGTACACGCTAATCTTGTTGATTTACATTTTACAACATATGTACTGGAGCAATCTGTATGGACGTATAAATACTTATGTAAAGAATAAGAATGTATTTAGTAAGTCACTAAGTTCACCATTTAAAAGATACATGGGCATAATTACTGTCCCGTAACCGATGACGTGAACTATGTATGATTCATTTTATTTTAAATTTTAACCAAAAAGTATAACAAAGTATGACTGTCGGTAAAAATGATACCTGCAGGATAAAAATGGCATATTACGGATAGATGGCGGTTTCGTGATGCAGTTTCCGTTGTATACTTTTCGTGACGGGCATTTTAACACCCCATTCCACTGCAAAAGACATAATTCTACGTCAAAATGCCACTGATAACAAAGAGAAAGGGGACAAAAGAAGAAAATAATTTCATTATTATATAAGAACTACTTGCAAGAAGCCTACAACAAGCCTAAACAAATGTGGCGTTTCTATCGTTCACGAATTAATGTATAATTAGTGTTGATTACACACCATAGATGGGGAAGGTGTACGATATTGGTGATTACAATAATCTTGACCCAATCTTGCGTACGACTTAGGAAATTTTTAGGATTAATAAGTAGATATTACGCTGTTTGGAACAAATTCAAAAAGATTTAAAAATATAGAACTATACGATCTGTGTGTGTACCACTTTCTCGTGGACAAGCGCAAACTCTTAAAAGATATTACCACAAAATTTTATATTTATAATTTTTACCATTAAACTTAGATATGGACACATCAGATTTTTTTCATTAAAAAAAGACCATCGATCCATTTGAGAGTTTTAAATTTTTAATTTTATTGATGCATGTATTTAAATATTTTTTGTTTTCAAAGACTTAAAATCTGTAAACAAAGTCTAGACTTTAGACGCTAGATACTGCAAATTCCAAGTTGTTATAAGTTAATTTTTAGATAAATATTTGTAATCTGTTTTATTTTTAATTTAGTTTAGTTTTCCAATGTTTAGTTAGTGCAGGCGCATTTAAGTATTCTTGTTCTTTCTGACAATTTTTCTTTGGGGCATCTAAAAAGTTAGACATCAACCAAGAATCATTTTTAAACCAAAAAATAAAGAAACTTCAGCAATAATGTTAAAAGTGAATCAATGCAAATGCAATGCAAACATAGGAAATCGACTGCTAATGTGTGCAAATGAAATATTACATTTCAAGCCCATGGAAAATAAACTGCATAATATGCACTTTAAGATTATGTAATACAATTTTGAATAGATTTTACCAAACCTTTCCTAATAACCTTTAATATCGGATTGTTGGAAAATATTATTACTGCACCTTGAAAGTATTTTTGAATTCTTAAACAAATGATCTAAGAAAACAATAAGTTACATAAAAAGTAAAGCAGTCGTTTTGTCAAGACAACCGTTATTAAAGATAACAGAAATATCTTTATTCATCAAATTTTATTTCCCCACGCAAATATATATTGAGAGCGCAAAATAAAAACGGCCACTCCTACGCTAAGTTTCTCTACATTAATTGCAGCAGCCCATACGGTTTACTCCACAGATTTTACGCGGACAAATTCGTCGATAAAACTGTATGTAGGGGTGATGCGATGATTACCGAAATTTTTTTTGCAAAAAAGTCGCAGGCTGAAGTTCGCCGATTTGATATGTTGGGTAATAGACTACCAATACTTATAGAGTGTGAACCTTATAGAGTGTAAAACATTAGAAGGTTTTGGAAACGAAAGACTTTAATGGTGGATAAAGGTTTTTAAAATTGTATTTGATATCAACGATCAGCACCTATAATGTGCGTAGTTTCGATTTCTAACAAGAGCTTTTTGTGGTTGTTTAATTTTCTCTTTGATAAATTGTCTCAATTTGGTTTGGAATTTGTATAAAATTAATTCTCCTCTTTAAAGAATACAAAAATATCTTCGTTACATCATCGACTTTCAACAGTAGAAGTAGTCTTAAAATCGATTTTTCTCAGTCATTAACTAATTTTGGATTTACAAGAAATCCACACAATATAAATCGGAAGGACTTTAGTCCTACCTAAAAATATTTGATTTTTTTTTATTAAATTCTCATCTCCGCTAGTTTTGGACCCCATTGATAGGTACCACATTTGAAATAAGGTCTTTATCCATCGGGCTTTCCCGTCTTGAGAATGCTCCATACAATGGCGAACGAAACATTGCCAACAACCTATATAGCTAAAAACCGGAAGTAAGAAATTTACATTAATT
The DNA here is from genome assembly GCA_030264735.1 of Gymnusa sp. GC000175. Taxonomy (NCBI): domain Eukaryota; kingdom Metazoa; phylum Arthropoda; class Insecta; order Coleoptera; family Staphylinidae; genus Gymnusa; species Gymnusa sp. GC000175. The sequence goes on from JARJDX010088342.1 coordinate 21,392, forward strand.
CAAGACGTAAAAGCTTACATTTTACATTAAACATAATTTTTATTTGAAACAAATTTTGCAAAATGAATAAAACTGTAGATACATCGCGACTTGCAAGTCATTACTTAATCCACATAGCATAACATAATAAAATGCAAATACAGCATTACCTCAAAAGCTATAATTGTGCGCAGCATTAAAGCGATTTTAAATAAACATTTGAAGCGATTAAATATGCATTTAGATAAAATTTTATATTCATTACATAATTAATAACAATTTTTGATTTGTTGATAAAAAAAATCCATAAAACCCCATACGATTAAATAAATAAATAAAAAAAAACAATTTAAACCTTGTTCTAATTCTAAATTAATTCATTGGGTATTTAAAATTAGAAAATCAATTGTCAGACCTTAAATCCCTGTGAATAATTAAACATTTTCAATGGGAATAATAACGCTGGCAATATAATCATGCAACAATTATATATAAATAATAAGTTTGCATCATGTCCTTGTCCACATGAATCGTTTTAAAATTGCAGTTGTAGTAAACTTTAATGAATATTTAAGTAATTAACATTGTTGGCTTTTGTTGGAACGGTATGTCATGTTATTATATTTTATAAAAAATTGTTTATTGAAATAAATTCGCAATCATGGCTTGTAAATTGCAAATCCTTGTTCTAGATCTAAATAACCTCCATATGTTAAAAAATACATTGCGTTTTTATGATTTTTTTTATCATGGTTATTGCTGTGCAAATTTAGTTATAAGGTGAAAGCGAGCCCAGATAATGAGATCCTAAACAAATATTTAATATTATAAATGAAACTTCTTGTGTATTCTGTATGCTTTGCTAATTTCTTTATAAACCGATAATATAATAAGGTTCCAAGAACTTTTTCAAATATCAGTGTCTGAGTTGAATATTAAATATTAAGAAGGCGTGATGAAATTTTTATAATTTACATATATTCAAATGAGGGGAACTTTTTATATAATTTTTTAACGCCTGGATGTTAAAAGATGAACACTATCTTATAATTTAGTTTCATTTCATATAAGATGTTATTATAGTGTTTTCTAAACTGTAATTCACGTCGTCCTAGTGGACGAGACCCTTTCGTAACCTATAAAAATAGAATCCGAGAGATAGAATCCGAGAATAAAAACAAGAAAGGAGGCAGAATTTCCGAAAAGGACCAGCAGATTGATTCTTGTCGCTAGAAGATTTTCAGTAATCAGATTTGCAATAAGTCGTAGTATTTCAGACTTGCAAATGTATACATGTTTTTAAGAAACGCTCGGCAAAGGAAGCCGAATTTCAGACCTTTAGAAAACATGGCTGGAGGTCGCGGTACTAAGGTATCGTTATACTTTTCTGCACATGACCATTGAATATACAATTTCCTCAAGAATTTTGTATTTAATAAAATAACGTGCAGGTCGCTGGAAAAGGCTCGGATAATGATGAAGAATTTCTAGAAAAGACGCAACATAACAACGTGAAGGTCACTTAAAAATCTCGTCAACACAAATTACAGAAAAAATGGAAACTTAAATCTACTTATTTGATACAATTTTGTGCTTATTTGTATTTTTGGGAAATGAAACACATCAAAAATGACATTAAATAACAAAATGTTTTAAACAAAAGTTTAAAGGGGGCACTAGATTCTATCAAGAATTTTTGTCCTCCATCCCCGGAATGCGGGACAGAGGGGCAACTCTAAAACATTAAATGAAAACCCCAACTTTTCATATCAGATTTAGATTCTACGGTAAAAAATACATAACTTTTATCTTAAAGGTTTTCTTAATCATCTTAGTTGGCGCTGTAATCACAGGAAGAAATTATCGCAAGATTTTTTTCTGCGATTACAGCGTCACCTACGAAGATTACAAAAAAAGTTTATAAATAAAATTTTTGACGGAATCAAATGCCCCGTCCAAACCTTCAAATTTTAGTACGAAAAATTTTATCACATTTTTCACATCTTCAAGAAATTCACACCCAGTATATTAGAAATAAAAATTTGGGCAGACGTTAATGAAAAAAAAAAGCGATCGTAAGAAAGTTTGAAAACCACTGTTAATGGATATGTACTTCAAGTTAATTTAAACCTATAAATAGAATAAGAAAGTTATATCCAAAACGCACATATTTTGAGCTTAGTCAGAACTGTTCATATGTTTAATAGTAGTAGTAGCAGTAGTAGTGATACTCATAATAGTTGTGAAATATCATGCTCATACCTACTTTATTTTTTTCAAAGACTATAATTATTGCTGAAAATCCACTTCGATGAACGAATAATCTTCGTAGGTATCATGCTCTTGGTGGTCAAAATTTTACTTAAGAGTTTTAGTGAGAATATGGCTGAAAGAGAAATTTAAGGAAATGAGATACTATAAAAATGTTAAATACGTTGAAAGTTCTAAAATGGAGAAATCGTACAAAAATTTTAAAAAGTTTTAGTATCGAGCCTGCAAAAGTATTTAAAATATTTATTTGAATGTGGGATTAAATTCTAAAGAAAATAATTTTAACAATAAAAAAAAACAAATTGAGAAATCATTAGAAAATTGCGCTTCACAAAACGTTTGATAAAGAAGTTTTAAAATAAATTTACTTCTTATCAATACAAATCTTCACATAAATTTTGGTGAGCTTCCTTTCAGAAACAAGTCCTAATCTTACTTTCCAAATATTTATGCTTTTCTAACGTTGCAAAGATAACATTTAAAGGAATTTAAATTTATACGTGATATTAATCTTTTCAACTCGATCAATTTGGTAACAATGGAAAATATATATCGTTTGATCAAGAAGCAATGTCTTTTTTCCGTTTTTCTTAACACAAGTTTTGTTCACAATCCTACTTTTTGTAAAATAATTGATAGAGCGAAAAATTTGGTAATTTTACTATAAAACTCCAATAAATATTTTGGAATTTTTTAAAAATTTATTAAAATTCATAGTCTCCTATTTAAAAAAGTTGATGTCACGTTACTGAAAAAAAGAACCAAAAATTCAATTTTACAAAACCTTTTCTACATCGTTGGAAGCTCTGTAAAATAAAACAATCATATTTTTACTTTCATTTACAAAGGAAAATAAAGTAAAGTAATCGCGACAATTTTCAAAATGGAGATTTTTGCGGAAATATCCGTTTTCGACCTCCAGAATAAAAAATCATTCAGAAAAAGTTGATTTCGAAGTGGTGTCTGTCTGTGTGTCTGTGTCCTCTCTACAGCCCAGACGGCTAAACTGATCGTCCTGAAAATTCATATTTAAGCTTTTAACAAAAATTGGGAGG
>JARJDX010088434.1:0-23324 GCA_030264735.1 Gymnusa sp. GC000175
TACAAAAGTGTGTAAAAATAAATTTTACACAAATTTTGTTCCTATCATTTTTTCAGTTAACCCAAAAAACATCTCAAATTAGTAAATAAAAGTCATGTGGTGACCACACCTCCATTTTCTACTTGGGCAATCATTACGTCTTTATAAACAGATTTGGGTCGTCGTCAGTTAAGAACGCATACCCTGGGGCAGATGTGACTTTTACTAGTAGCAACTATAAAAATTACCCTGGAAAAGAGAAAAAGATCAACCGTAAAAAAACAATTAGATCTAGAAAAACTAAGAGACCCAGACATAAAAAAGGAAAGTAAGTAGCCAAATAAATCATTCAGAAGAAGACCCATAGAACGAGTCAAAAAATTCAAATTCCTAGGCACATGGCTCTGCGACGATTGGCAATGAAATTAAATACTGAAACAGAAACAAATTGTCTGTAAAGGGCTCTATACCGTACAGGGTTTCAAACCGTTGCGCAATTCGCCAATCGGTGCCACGTTTGCGGAACACCCTGATATCCTGTTTTGCGAATAATGTTTGAACGTGTATGGGAGGATACCTTTAACACGCAATGTGTGGAAAATAAGGCAAAGAATGACAAACGTTAGTTACGCTAGCGCCCTAATTTCTTAATGGATTTTCATAATTTTTTATTTATGTATCGACCCGTTTTTTTGATCAAGATTTCTCGCTTAGGTTGTTGACAGAGTCTACTTTTAGCCTTATTTTTTTACGTTCTAAATGTGAGTAACAGGGCAGGTGTTACGTTACAGACGGGACCAACGGTTTTTAAGGTGGCTTCACCCGAGAGCAGAGATAAATTTTAAATGTAGAGTTATAAATTGAGCCGGATTTGAACACGGGTCACCTTGAATGAGAGTCCTGCATTTTACCGCTCGGCTACTCTGCTCCCTACAATATGCTAAAATGTGTTACGACCCTAATTCTCTATATTTAACTTTTATGTGACTGGAGATTTGCTAACAGAGTAACAAATTTTTTTTTTTACTGAATATAATTTCAAAATCAAAATATACATGAATTGGGAAAATGTTGATCACACACGGGACAATATATAATTTTTATTTAGTCCCGTGTGTAATTCAAATTTTATTTGTTGTTTCCTCATTTTACAATGAGTCATCTATATGGTAATCAAGAGGTTAATCAAACCATACATTAAAATTGAGTTATTGTTGAAATTTTTCATTAAAATTTGTTGGTAATTTTTATTTAAAATATTTATTGTGGCTTTATCTTATCATACATTTGGAAATGTATACTATGTCCCCGGATCGAATTTAGATACTACATGTATAACGAAGCAAAATTTTTACGATATTTTTTCTTTTCTGTATTCAGCTGCTACTTGCTTAAAAACTATTTTAAAGCTTAATTTGAAATTTTTAAAATTCAAGATTGCGAGCACAGGTCGTAAAATATGAATTACGTTCCAGAAAAGGTTTCGTTTTCGTTGCAGATATCGAAAAATGTTACCAAAAATGTTGGTTAGTTTATATGGTAGAATACATACTGGTATATGTGAGCTTACGCAGATACTTAAACATGTAAAGGCAAGATTATGAATTTTTCTTTATATTTTATGCATTTGGCCTGTATGTTCCAATTTGTTAGTAGCTACTTTGCTGATGTTGACGCCTACATGCCTTTCCAACATTTGAGAGGTTTGTCTAGAAGTTGACTCGTTTATAGGATTGCAATTTTGCTAGCCTCTGATGTAGCCATTCCAACCTCTTCAATGTTGTTGTACTCATCGTCTTGCGCTTGACATTTATTCCTCACTTCTTGTTTTTTTTCGCTCCGTGTATTTCTCGATTTGTTTCTAAGTATTTTCATTTCGGTTGTTCACATGACGTTTTTTTTTCAATTGTTGTCCGATCTTGTTTTTTTGTACTTTGTACAAGTGAAAAAACCGTTAATGTTCTCTTTGTTGTTGCATAGGATTTAAAATTTTTCTATTATAAGCTTACATCTTATATCCTTTTAAGGGGTTTTACGTGGCTCATTATTTCATAAAATAATGTTAAATAGGGGATGGCTGGGGTGTCTCATTTAGTGATGGTGTTGGAACATCTTTTGTCCGTTACTGGTGTATCGATTTAACGTATTAGCTTTAAATTGTTTTATAATTTTTATTATTGTGCCCAACTTTTATTATATTTTTTATGCCCTTTAATCTAACTCTATCGAAAGTGAGAACTATGAATCACGTTTACAGGTTTCCAAAACTCCACTGATTTTTCTATAACTTGTCTTATAAAAACGTACGTTTCAAGTTGAGCTATTCTTTTTGAAGCCTTGTTGTTCAATTATTGTACAAACACATCTCCCGACTATCTTTTCTAGAATTTTGACAAGAATTTCAGGTTTGTCCCATTAAATTTTATGCCTTTGGCATTTGTTTTTGTCTCTTTATTATTTTTTGCATTCTCTGCAGGGCTTTAGATTCATTTTTTTTTTGAACTCCGGGCACTTTTTATCTTCGCTCTTTTTTTCAAGGATAGTGTCATTGGTGGCATACAACTCTACGAAGTATATCTTCCGCCTGGTCTTCTTAATTTGCTGTCTGTGCATGTAATAATAAACCAAACTTTTTTATCCTTGGCATCCGACAAAATTTTCTCCATTTAAGATGAGAATTTCCCCAATAGTTCAGTTTGAGACCACTTATTTCTATTTTCTAATTTCTGCATAATGGTTTCACTCTTCCGGTGTTTTGTTGTTTCTCCATTTTATGTATGTTTCGCATTTTTATTTTGCTAATATTTTAACTTTCAGATTCATGCTTTCTTTTAGATAATTGGTCTGATCCAGTTTTTCCTTTTTCTTGAGATTCGGTGTTTTGTTTTTATACCAGCAAATTTAATTCACTTTGTGGGAGAGACGTACTTAATGCAGTTTTTTCGTTTTTAAGCCTTTATTGGATTCACATCAATTATTCTATTATTGATTAATGATCTCAGGAGTTTTCAAGTTTAATTTACATATACTTCAGTAATTTAGCAATGTCTAGCACATGACAAATGTGAGTGGCTCATGTGGGTGGGACATTTGGTGGGTACCAATTGTTTCATCTTCCTTCAGCCACCAGTTTTTGTCATATAATAGTTTGTGACTTGTGACCAAGTTCTATAAGGATAAAAGGTAAAACGCATATTTTTGATTTAGTTTTCAAGACTACATCCAACCAGGGAATAAACCTATATTAGGTGCATCATGCCCACATAAGACTATAGAAAAAACCGTTGATGAATTAATTAATAAAACAATTTAAAATCAAAAATTTCGTAAATCTATCTGACTAGGAAAAAATTATAAGTGTATTAATATATTTTATATCTTTTAGCAATGCAGTGGAAAGAAGCTGAAATTGATTTATTTGATTGTCGAATAAGGACTTGGTTTATTGAAGCAGCAACTTGTACAAAAGATGTTATAATATTGGTAGATAGTTCAGGGTCCATGCAAGGAATGCGAAAACATATTGCATCATTAACTATTTCCAGCATTTTAGACACATTTTCAAATAACGATTATATCAACGTAATGAATTATTCAACATCAGTCAATTACACTGTACCTTGTTTTCAAGACATGTTGGTTCAAGCGACAAAAGAAAATATTCAAACTTTTAAAAAGGCCGTTCGTGCGATTGATCCCGATAACAAATCTGACGTTTCGGTTGCCTTTGCAGAAGCCTTTACACTCCTGGAAAGAGTAAGCATTTTAACAGCACAGTACGGAGCAATGTGATTATTCTTGTAGCATGTAATCCATGTCAGTATAGGGAGAAAAAAGGATGCAGTGAAAATAGCAGCGATTGTAACCAAGCTATCATGTTGGTCACCGATGGCATAGCAGGAAATTTGAGTCACGTTTTCGACAAATATAATCGAGTGAACAATGGATCGAACATTCCAGTACGAATATTTACCTATCTGATAGGTGCTGAAGTTACTAAAGTAAATGAAATTATGTGGGCAGCCTGCGTAAACAGAGGTATTTTATATTTTAAAATATTAATAAGTAATAACTCTAAGGCCATATATTTTATTGGAAATAAGTTTGTATTTTATTTAATATCGAGTTTTTAAGATACTGCTATTCCAGCGCCACTTGCTGTTTTTATAGCAGTATATAACACATAATATCTTAAGCATCTATTGAGATAACACGAAACCACAAAAACGAATTTAAAATGTGTTTGGATTTTTCGAGTCGAACTCTTCTAAATCGAATCATCATAGTTGAATAAAAAAATTCGTGATATAGAAAAATTTGATTTATAGAATTCGATTTATTGAAAAAATTGTAAAATTATTAACTATTTTGGACAAAAGTTTGAGAAAACTGACCAAAATCCGGCAAATAACTAGTTTTTTGGTAATCAGCGATCCCAAATTAGAATGGAAATGTGTGTTTCTTGTTGATTTTTGAAAACTTTTTTTTTTTGACTATTTTAAAAATCAAAATTTTAATTTTTCCACACGTCATAGCTCCATTGTTTTTCAATTAAAACAATTAATTAAACAACGATTTTATCGTAAAATGTGTCAGTTTTAACGTTCTTTAACTAAGATGTAACGAAAAAAGTGACGAAAAATTGCGATAATCGCATGTAAAAATAAACAGCAAATTAATATATGGTGTTGAAATGTGGTAATGGACAAACAAATAGCCTCAAAGACAATACCAATTGAAGGTATCGGAAGAAATATTCTTAGACGAATTTAAGCAGGAAAAATGATCGGAGAGATATGGAAAAGATTAAATCAAGAAATAGTAGAAATGTTAAATTTGATCTCGTAATATCAGATGGCTGGACTATATTTCAACTCTCTCGTACAGCAGAGCAACGAAGAAAATACTGGAGACAGCCATAATTTGCATAAAAAGCGACCCATAAAAAATGGTTTAAGGCAGTAGAAGAAGACTTAGGAGAAATGAAAATTTGGAATTGTAAACATGCAAGCATAAAATGGCGTGGAAGTGTTTCCACTGAGACTAGAAAACCTAAGTGTTATTAATTTGCCAACTAAATTTTGTATGTTAATGTGTTTTATATAATATTAACAATTTTAAGCAAATCTCTCATAAAGACTTTTTTATTAGTAAAGAATTAGTAAAGAACTAATAATGAACATAAATTTTACCAATGTGACTATAAAAAGCTAATAAATAAATTCAAGCTATTTCCAATAAAAATTAGGTTGTTATAATAAATATATTTAATTTAGTTGTGTGCTTTGTGATTTAGGGTACTATTCGCATGTGCAATCATTGGAAGAAGTGACTGGATCTGTGTATAAATATATTCCAGTTATAGCACGACCATTGGTATTGCAAGGAACTGAACATCCAGTTTCTTGGACGCATGCCTACGCAGATATAACATATGACGATGAAAACGATTATATCTATAACGAACCCTACAGATTGTTGACTTCTGTAGCAGTTCCTGCGTTTGATAGAAAAGTTAATAATAATAATGATTCTAGAACAGCAGATTTACTTGGAGTTGCAGCTACGGATGTACCTATTGATGATATAGCAAGATTAACACTTCCTTATAAAATTGGTGTTATGGCGTACGCATTTATAGTAAGCAACAATGGATATCTATTAATGCATCCAAGTTTAAGACCCGTTTTCAATAAAACCGTTTTAAAAGAAAATTATAACAGTATAGATTTTGCAGAAGTTGAGCAACATGATGATGATTTAGGGCCTAGAGAAATTAATCCTTATGTCCTCAAGCTCAGAGAAGCTTTGGTTAACGGAATTGAAGGTGGCATGCATGGTGCTAAATTAAAATATCATTATGATAATATGAGGAGGATAACCAGACAAGAGTATGACTATTACTTTGCACCTATAGTTGATACTCCATTTTCTATTGGTCTTGCTATTCCTGACTCATACGGAAATTTTTCAATACTTGTTGGAGATGAGATACAAAAAAATAGACATACTGGAATTGAATTAACCAGCTACTTTCAAGGATCCAATTGGAAAATACATCCAAAATGGAAAGTACTATATTATAATTTAAACTCTTCTAGTGTATACCAAAGATACATACTATCTATGATAAAGTATAACATTTGATGTGACCAATGACTTTTTCATACTTTTAAAAATATTTTATTTGTATGTATGGACACGTTTTTGAGCGAGAGCTCTCGCTTTCGGGTGTAGACAGTCTACTTTTAGCCTAATTTTTATGTCTTAAATGTGAGTAACAGGACAGGTGTTACGTCACAGACGGGACCAACGGCGCTTTTAAAGTGACTTCCGAACCACCCGAGAGCAGAGAGAAATTTTAAATCTAGAGTTATAAATTGTGCCGGATTTAAACCCGGGACCCCCTAGCCGCCAATCCAGCGTTTTACCGCTCGGCTACTCTGTTCTACAATATTTTATTTAATTTATATAAATTATAGGGTGTACTGCAAATACCATTACTTAGAAGGACACGAATTTGAAACTCCTGAAAGTGAGTTATTACACTTTCTTAAAAGAATGTATGATAAAGACTTTAAATGGGAAAGGCAATATGAAGCAACAGCAAAGCATAAACACGAAGAATTCGATATTGAACTTGAAGATAATGATGATAGTAATGAAAAATTGTGATTTTTTTCATAAATATTTAATTTCATTTGTTTTAGTTGAGTGCGGTCGAAAAACTTTGGGAGACAATGATTATTATTGTGATCGGGATATAATTCAACGTTTAATTTTTGATGCAAAGAATACCTTCTTAGCTTTCCAACAATCGTGGAAATTTAGCAATGATCGTGAAGAATTATTATTTAAGCGATATAATGCAACTTTAAGATTTGTAGCAACTATGAGTGGGCTTACCAGATGGGAATATATTTTCGGCGAAGAAGAAAACAACAATAAAACGTAACTGCTAAACATGTATTTCATATTTCTACTGACAACAATTAATTTTTAGGGAATTTGGAGATTTGCATTCTAGAGCCATTGATGAGACATGGTATAAAAGTGCTGTACTACAACATCAGTACGATCCTAATTCGTATGTGTATTCTGTTCCATTTGATGTTGGAATTATGGATGATATCTTGGTTACAGGAAGTTATTCTATATTTCCCAAAGATGCTAGCATTGAAGCTCCTGGTTCAGTTGTTGGATTCCAATTTTCGCATAAACAAATGGAAAAAAGATTTTTTGAAATTGCATCTGTGGCTGTAAGTTACTTTTATTTTCTAACTACAATAAAATGATTTGCATTTGATAGGAAAACTGATTAAAGAATTCTATGCAGACTAGCGTATGAAAGTAATAATTTATCGCTGCTTTTACCATTGACACATTTTACTGCTTCCATAACTGTGTAGTCAAAACTGATAAAAAATTTAGGACCGAAAATTACAAAGAAAATCAAAGTGCAGATTTTGCATTAAAACTTATTATTCATGGTTAAAACTAGATTTTGAACAACTTTTTTTTGTAACTTTATTCGATATTTTACATTTGCGAAGTCGCAGTAGGCTGGGATTTGCAACTGGAATTTAAATTAAGTATCCAAAAAAATGTGGTTTTACTTAGGTTTTTAAATTGAAATCACTACTTTTAAAAATAACTGTGTTTTCACAGTGTATAATGGCAATTGAAAACGTATTACGCAATAATAAAAAACAACGCTAATTTTTTTATTGTCTTATTCGCTACATTCATCATGCTACATTTGATTATGCATAGAATAGTCAAGACTCCTAGAGCGGGCCCTAAATATGTGTTAATATTATCAAATTGCGTTTCTTGTAGGCGGGTAGATGAGCTTTTCCATCACATAAACCTCTGAATATAAAGAGACAAAATTCTAATGTAGGAGTTTATTCCCCTAGCCGATTTGCGTTTGATTATTGAATAGATGTTAAATAAAAGTCAATAACTATCTGCAAAGTGCCTTGCTATATCTTAATTTAATAAGGAAGCAATGACCAAATCTTGTAAAAGCTTTAAAACTCTAGGTACCCATGCAATACGCAATCCATGCAAAAAATATCAAAATCGAAACATGCCTAGATCTATCGTTTGACCATTCATCAGTAATTTTAATCTACTTTCAAATAAGTCCGTAAGAAAAACAACTCTGATTATACAATAAACAAACTAACTGGAACATTTTTAAAGAAAAACTGGACAATTTATTTTCGCTCTAATGCTCGCTGAAAGCGGAACTGGATATCAAAACAGCTAAAAACCTAGCAAAAACATACAAAAGACTGCATGGTTTGCTACTCCGAATAACAGAAACATTAGGAAAAAGAAAGAAGTGCCATACTATCAAAAAGGCATATAAGGAAATAATAGCACCAAACAAGAACTGCGGAAAAGAGGCACAAACTTAATGACTTAACGTCATTAAGGAGCTAAAAGAAATGCTTCTAGAAGCTAAAAACAAAGCAATTTAAAATCCCCTAGGAAACCTAACTTCCATAGACTTGTCAACAAAATTTACATGGATCTCATTGCGAGAGAATACTGTTCTGCGGCATTTTTAGACATATCTCGAACTTTTGACAAGGTGTGGCACTCAGGATTGCAATATCAATTAAAACAATACCATCCCCACTTATTCTATTAACTTTTAAATACCCAATTATTTGTTAAAGACGGCAATGAGCAAACTAAACTTCATTCCATCTTATCAGGTGCCTCACAAAGAAGTGTTCTAGATTCTTTCCTCATATACACTTTCCATTTAACAACTACCGAACTTACCGCAGTGGGTACCATCGCCGACGACACAATTATACTGGCAACCAAGCATGTGAATCCACAATGAGCATCAAGGAACCTCCAGGCCAACTTCAATAAAGTCTACAATTGGTTAGGGAAATGGCTTATCAAGGCTAAAGAATCAAAATTTACGCATGTCACCATTGCATTACACAGAGACATGTCCACCTATAGAATAAATGATTGCCAACTAACTCATGTTGATCACGCGAAATACCTTGGCATGTATTTAAATCTCAAACAAACGTACTGGGTAATCAGCTGTAAATCCAAACTATTGTTGGAAAACAAGTTCTTGCTCTACAAACAAGACAATCCTAAAGCCAATCTGGACGTATGACATACAACTTTGCGTTTACTGCTAATAGTAACTCCACATGTAATCTCTACATCCCATATGAAGCCATACGAAGGGACAAGTACAATGAAAGGATTCACAATCACTTTAAGAAATTAGCTAGCAAGCTGAAGTGCGCAGACTAAAACGTCTTCAGCTTATGAACCTTGTGCAATAGAAGGTATCTAGTAAAACATAAATTATGATTATGTATATAATATAATATTATATTATATGATAACTCATAGCTGTGGGGGTGTTCTTTTTAAAAGGGTACAGGTTCTTCCAAAAATGTTATAAAAATATAAAATTTTGGTTAAATAACTTACAAATTTTTGACCATAAAATGAACTTTAACAATTTTTTTATTTCACAAAATGACCAAAAGTAAATATCAGTTTCTTGTCGCTTTTTGTCGAAATGGAAATCTAAGCAAAGTAAAATGCCCCTACCTGACCTACTTCCCTTATTAATTCAACAAATATTTAAAAAGAAAATAAAACAAAATATATGTGCTTGTTGTTATTACTTATATAGTTGCTTATTGTTATTAATGGAAAGTGATCATAAAAAAATAAAGTAAATAACAATAAACAACTGTATAATAAACAATATGGATTAAAGTTATATAAACACTAACAACATTATTTGTTTAATTATATATATTATTTTAGGAACAAAATGCCACCCCTTGCAGTGATTTATTAGATTGCTACGTAGTTGACAGTTCAGGATATATAATAATCTCACATGATTCAAATGACACTGGCCGATTTTTTGGTGAAATTGAAGGCGCAGTTATGGAAACAATGTTAAATGCAGGAATTTTTGAAAAAATTGTAATTTATGATTTTCAAGGTTTATGCATAAATGATACTAATGACAAAAGCAGTGATGGAGGCAATTTACAAACAGTAAGGTAAAAATAGAAGTTACATAATAGATACTTATGCATATTTTTTAAAGCCTTTAGATATTGGAAAGACATTTATTAATTATATATTTGGAAATATATTCTGGATGTTTTTAAAAACAAATTTATACCATCTCTGGGATCCAAACTGGGTGGTAGCTCAAGAAATGTATTCCACACACAAGCCAAATTTAGCAAAAGATGACGAAGAAGTAATTACAATTGAAAGCAAAGAAGAGGAAGAAGAAGTTAACAGTTATTATCCTTGTGATTTGCAAAGAGATTTATTTATTCTCCAACAAAGTAAATTTATTAGAGGAAATGGATGGATTGGTGATATTCCTAAGGGTTGCTCAAGGCAGTTTTTTGTTAAACGCATACCACATACTAATTTAATATTAGTAGCGGTGAATTCTAGTTTAAGCGCGTGTGATAGAACCTATACCACCGCTCCAACAGACGTGGAATATCCAAATGGCATAGAACACCCATGCCAAAAATTAACTTTAACAACATTGCCAAGGCGACGATTAGCAGGATGTTTTAATGAACACCCACTAGTACGTTTAGATGTTTTTCTTTTTAAATAAATTATTTATTTAAAAACTCTTTTGCAGGAACAAGAAATAAAAACATGTGGAAGATCTCCAAAGTTTATATCAAGTTTAAGTTTATTGGTGATGACTCTTATAGTCATTATCGTAAATTACTAAATATAATTAAATGTAAATATTCAAGATAATATTAAAACCAAAAATATATTAAAATGTTTTGAAATGATGTTCTAATATTCCACCAACATTTGTTGATTTATTCGTTTTTGTGCATGATGCATCAATTGAAGAGACCATTGTGGGAGTTCCACAACTAAACACACCAATTTTGTCCACCTAAAAAGTAAAGTGTTTTTATAATGCTGTTCTATAATAAAATTTAATTAAATTTTTTTTATTTACCTTGGGATGTATGTCTTGTATTGTTTTAAAGAATTGTGTAAATTTGGGCCTTCCAAAATGTGTAGTCGCCTTTAAATTGGTAAAAAGTGATCTGCTTGATAATTTCTGATAATGTCTTTCAAAAATATATAACATAATCGTTCTCAAATCGTACTTTTCATAAAATTGGGTAATAAAAATATGAGTTTTTATAATATCATATTCATCTTTGTCTTCAATTACTTTTAACATATCCATAAGCCATTCAAATTGTTTTTGGTTTTTCGATATCCATAAAAAGTAAACCTAGAAAGGATGTGATGTACCACCGTTCTATTTTAAATCTTTTAATATGGATTTCAAGTTATCATAATTGATTTTTGACTTGTTGGCTAAACCGAATGTCACAAGTTTATCTGGAGCAAATTGAACCAAAATTTTATTAAACGACAATTTTTTGTAAAGTGCATTATAAATATGAATTAGTTTAAAATTATTCTTGAAGCCAGTTGCACATTTTGATAAATACGTTACAGTTTATAACGGTTAGTGCATGGTTGCTTATCCAATCTTAAATACGTCATTTAGATTACATAATGTAACGCGGGCACTTAGTTTATATTTTTATCATTTTAGTAAGTCATTGTGTGAATTAGGTTACGGATAAACTACATAGTCATGGTTTATTTTTGACAATTTATATTCTGAATCATAATTATTGGAAAATTTATAAGAAACCAACCTTTTTTCCAATTAACTGTTTAAGATTGCTTCTAAATATAATATCTTTTAAAATACTAGCAAATGGAGTTACACCAATACCACCTCCAATTAAAATTGAAACATCATACTGATACCAATCTTGATGTCCTTCCCCAAAAGGTCCATCCAAATAAATTTTCGGCAATATTTTATTTTTGTTATTTAATGCATTACCATATAATTTTCTTATGTGATGAGTCCAAGGCCCAACTGCTCGTATGTGTAATGTTAAATTAGTTTCATCAGGACTTGTAGATAATGTGAATGGGTGATACTCATGAGCGTTTAAATCTAAACAAGCGATGCGTACCCATTGTCCTGATTTATATTCGAAATTATTTGGCTTTTCAATTTCTAACATCGTAACGTCTAAAAAAATTATTTAATTTGATTAAAATATAAAATTTAATTTTTCTGAAGTGTATCTTTAACTTCATTTTAATTAATTTCTATTTAATGTAGGATTATAAATTTTTACTGTATTTTTCAAATTAATAAAATAAATATAAAAATAAAAATTAAAACGCAAATAGAACTACAAGCACAATTGGCGGGTTTTTCTAAAAATAAAAAAAAGTTTTATGGTCCGGCTTATAAAAGAGTAATAATGGTTCTGGTGGTAAGCGAGTTAAGCTCTTCCGGGGGAGAAGAAACCTTAGTTTTTTATTCCTTATAAGTGCGATGCCTACATTTATTGGTACACCCTATGCGAGGTGCCCCCTTTTCTGGAACATAGCAGATATAGTGGTGGTCATCTCGATAAGGGATCAGTAATCCTGTGGTATAAACAACTATGCCCAGAGGATGAATGGCTCTTCGTCAATAAATCTCTAACGATGACCTCCAGTTACATAGCTACCTCTGGGTTTTTAGCCTCACAGTCAAAGCAGAATTGTTTGGAAAACAATGTGAAGAAGCCGAACAATATTACGAGCTGCATGGCTAATTCAACTACCACAAGAAGATTAAGAAATTCAACTCTAATCTCTCTAAGAAATGAAGATGTCAAAGTTATTTAGACACACAAGACACGTAGAAAGCATACGCAGAAAAATGTTTATAGATGAAAGCAAACTTAAAGAACCTTGCAAAATATCTAAAGATATTGGTGAACCACAAATGCTTGAAATAGAAGTAAATAAGTGATACAAGGCCATAAAAAAACAGCAAAGCACCCGTCGAAGACAATGTACACGCGGAAATACAATTATTGGACCAAAACTCCTTACTTTGCTTTTTAATAAGATTTACGATACTGGAGTATGACCTAAAGATTGGTTCAAATCAAATTTTGTAGCATCACAAAAAAAAACGGTGCTATCTCATGCATAGTTTCAGACTTATAAGCCTCCTGACACACGCTTTAAAAGTATTTTTACGAGTAATACACGCCAGAATTTATCGAAAATGCAAAACAAAAAGCGTGAATACATAATTTGGATTTAAAAACGATCTTTGCATAAGAGATGCTCTTTTTTGTATAAATTTTTTGGTACAGAAATGCTATGAAAAGAGAAAGAATGCACCTATAAAATATCACTCCTATCGCCGTGGTGGCCATAGTCCTTAGAGTGGAGGGCAAAATTGATAAGGATGTGGTGTTTTCACCGCGCGAAATTGAAAATCCCAGTCTATCTATAGACGATTAGATTGTGGTAGCCGTTAAGAATTTTTTATGAGTGTTACTCAAGCAGAATTCCGTTCCAAAAACCAGCGGTATATTTTCTTAGCTGTCGGTTCCTTGGTGCAACGAACGGTTTAATGTAAGCATGAAGTAAGAAACAAATTTTAAAAATATTGATCATGAAAGTTAAAAAATATGGGTTATTGACCTGTCTGCTAAAACCGAATGTCACAAGTTTATCTGAAGCAAATTGAACCAAAATTTTATTAAACGATAACAGCGATCACAAAAATTCACAACAAAGTGCGCTCTACCTAACAATAATATATTTTTTTTTTTTAAATTTAGACTTTCGCGACTGAGGTCGATGTAAGTTTTCTTACTTTCGGGTTTAAGTCGCGGATGTTTATTGGTTGTTGCCAACGTTTCGCTCGCCATTGCAGGGAGCATTCTCCGCCTTGAGAATGTTCCCTGCAGTGGCGAGCGAAACGTTGGCAAAAACCAACAAACATACGCGACTTAAACCCGAAAGTAAAAATCTTACAATAGTATGTTTGCTTTAAAAGAATTAAAAAGTGCATGAAGAGACTCTCTCGACACGTTTTCTGGTTTTATTTAACCTGATCGAGAAAGTTGGCGGAAACCTGTCATTCTGCTGCTAGCATTAGACAAGAATTCTTCATTTTCCGTCATATCTCTTTTACCTGCTGCTTTATCAACATTTTGAAAAAAAAATGGTCAATGGCCGTACTTACAACGTTCCATGGAAAAGGATAAAGACATGCGTGGTGGTACTGCATTATAAAGAAGAGGCACGGATGGAGAATAGAATTCCATTGGCGTATCTTTACATTACATTTTAGCAACTGTGGAAACCGCACTGAGGTCTTTTGCCTTATCAAGATGTCCTTCTCCAAAAGGTCCATCCAAATAAATTTTCGGCAATATTTTATTTTTGTTATTTAATGCATTACCATATAATTTTCTCATGTGATGAGTCCAAGGCCCAACTGCTCGTATGTGTAAAGTTAAATTAGTTTCATCAGGACTTGTAGATAATGTGAATGGGTGATACTCACGAGCGTTTAAATCTAAACAAGCGATGCGTACCCATTGTCCTGATTTATATTCAAAATTATTTGGCTTTTCAATTTCTAACATCGTAACGTCCCATCGACAAATGCCCATATGTATACTGGCTTGCAATTTTTTGGTGGACAAATCATGAACAGATATGTATAAGTAATATGAAAGTATAAGGGCCGCCATCATGCAGGCCAAAGGGTGAGGATTTTTATTTTTCACTACGAATATCTATGCGTTCATTTTAGCAACTGTGGAACCCGCACTGGGTACTTTTGCCTTATCAAGGGATCGCATATTTTTGCGTCGAAGCAGTCAGATTCCGGGGTCTTGCACTCGACAGGATTCTTTCATAGCGAACACACATAGAAGATTTGACTACGAAATGCAAAAGGCACCAAAAGTACATGGCCAACATCAACTAAGGATAGATAAGGTAGTTCTTTACACTTCCCTGAGTTAGGGAGGCGTTAAGACCAAAGTCTGTGCGTAGAAACAGCTTGAAAAATTGCAAATCAAATCTCCAAGAACACTTCAAGCCGGGTTTAATGGATCCTCAGCTATATCTGAATAAATTCAAGAAGAATGAAACCTACTTGCAGTTTTATGATGCAGGATCTACGACGACCTCGGCGAATATCCGTAGTCACCAACCGGCCAATAATCTTTTATCTTTTTTATTAGTTATGTGGCCTTATTTATTACCTTTTCTGTTTAGTAAAGTGTTTTGTATGGTCAAATAGCCGCCAAATTAGGAAAATGCTTGAGTAATGCATGAACGTATAAATTCAAAATAATTAAAAATCATAACTTACTTGAAGGAAGTATCTTAGCATTTTTAACTATAATTTCAATTTTCTTTCTACTAATACTAATAGCTTCATCAATGGTAAAAAGAATTACAGGACCCACAAAAAAGTAGTAGAAAAATGGTTCCTATAAATAATTTAATTAATAAATGTAAATATTAATTTAATAATTCTATACTTGAATTAAACGACCACATCCATGTAAAATCATTAAAATGTAGAATATTGGATATAAATTGTGTGTACGCCAAAAATAGTTGTAAAGTTTCCTGCGAACTATCGATTGCGCAAAAATAAATATAACTGCTCCAATTAAAGTTAATAATATTCCTGTAAAACCAGTAATAGTTCCCCAGCACCAATAATGGAATTTTGGAAGTATATGAGTGCTAAAACATATAAATTATATTAAAAACACATTTATAAAAATTGAAATTTATTACGCTCGGAAGTAATTTCTAAACAAACATGTTAAGTCCTCGGCTGTTTGGGTTGAAATGTGATAAAAATTAAAAGCATGACCAACAATATGCACAACTAAAAAATTATTAAAATAAAATATATATTGAATAAAATAAATAAAAAATAATTACTTGTAAAGAAAAGAGCCCAGTATGCAATGTATTTATGCATTTCAATTGAAAAATCGAATGGGAAATAATTATTTGCTACCGTTTCCCTTAATTTTGTTATGATATTTTTACACATTGTGACAAGAAGGGAAGAATAAGTAAACATCATAGCTGAAGCAGCACCCCTTGTTACAGTAACACCATAACCTGCTATTCGTCTTAATCCTGAATGTTCGCGTTCCACTGAATAATCTATAAAACAAAAATTAATTAACCATAAAATCACGTTTAAAAATCGAATATGGTCTTTTTATTTTTCACACTTTGGTCAACATTATGCGAAATGTGTCCGTCCCCCCATTTTAGGTTTTCTTTAAACTACTGTCTTATGTATGTTTATTTTATTTCTTCTGCTATTTAATTCTATCTATCTAATGTTATAGAGCCATCTCTTTTGTCTTCCGATGGTTCGTCTCGTGCTTTTTGGTCTTAATATGTGTTTCTGTAAGTCTTTTCATCGGGGATTTCAGGTTGTTCCTAGCCACATTTTAGCTATTTGTTTAACTTGCGTTCGTCTTTCAGTTTCTTCGTTTGCTTGTGTCGATAATTACGTTCCATCGCTGTTAGGTAGGTTCTTATATTATTTTTTGTTTCGATACGCCCGGCCAACCCTATGCCAGTCGGAATCAGGCGTTGATTAACTAGCGTTTGGGCTATCCTGACGCTCACACCGCGTATAATACTGCTAGAGAGCGTTAAGAAGTGCCGCACCAGCTGGTCGGAATACCAGACGAGTGGCAGAACAGTTGTTTCTATTTTAGAATTCTTCTTAAATCCAACGTCTTGGCAGACGTGTAGTGGCATGACATGAATGTCGGTTTTTGGCTTTCATCCGTCCCCGTCGAGTATGTCTGATGGTATCTCGCCATGGTGATCGGTTGGCCGTTTTGCGCACAGCGATCTCAATGACATTGTGGTATCTACCCAGCGGTAGGGAGATCTCCGATTAATTTTTTCATTTTGTCGCTTCTCGTTATATGTTGGAAAAATTCGAGAGTAAACTAAACTGGAGAGTCGTTGCTTATAATCATCGTATAATCTAGTTAAGTATAATCTAGTTAAGAATAGAGATATTAGTACGTCGTGTAGTCCAGGGTACTCGAAGCAGTCTTCTCCAATACCACATTTCAAACGCATCTACTCGATGGCAATCGATCGCGCGCAGTGTCCATGTCTCCGCCGCATAGCCAAATACAGAAAAGACGAGCGCCTGGACAAGGTTGATCTTCGTGTTGCGAGTTATGTTATTGTCCTTCTATATTGGGGTAAGTTGAGACATGGCAGTTCTCCCAAGTTGTATTTGTCGGCGTATTTTGGATTCGCAGCAATTGGTAATAATTGCGCCCAGGTATATAAAGTGATCTACGACCGTATTTACGAACAGTGCGGATATTTGGCCAGTTGTTGTTTCCACGATCAACAATATAGTTTTTGTTTTCTGGATGTTCATTTAAAGACCACACTCCAAGCTGGCGCACTCTTGTCTCTTGCTTAGGGCTACGAGTTCTTCCTTGCTGTGCGCCAATAGAAGTGTGTCATCTACAAATAAAAGAGTGGAAATTTTCTGCCCGCCTTTTACGACCCCACCATACCAATCATCTAGTACAGTCCGCATAATACTTTCGCTTTTATTTTGCATTCGGAGGATAGGTGTTTATCAACTCTGACCACAGCGGTGCTATCTTCATACAGATTTCTAATCAGGTGGACGATTTGGAATGCTTGTCCATTATTGCCTTTCCTAAATTATATGTTAGTTTTATTTTTACATTTTTTACTTTTATGGTTACCGTTTCGCTGTATGAATCTTGGTTTTTTAATGTTAGGTGAGTGTCTTGATCTACATCATTGAATTTTAGACAGTTGATCAAATTTCTCTCCTTCATCCTTCCTACATTGTTGCCTTCTCGATTTCGTTGGCATCGATGCTTATGGTCATTGATTGCGTAGTTTTAGATATTATGATATTCATTCCTAAAGCTCTGTGTGCTTGCATTTCCCTCTCAAGATTTGCTATACTGAGATTAGCGGCTGCATTTGGATATAATTCCATTATTTTTGGCTCTCTTTACCTGTTCATATTTTTACGCGATATGTGCGTTACCTTTCGTAGGTATATGCTTCATCGTTTTTAAAGAACATTTAATTTCAGTATTTAAGTCTTCACAGTCCTATTTTGCCCTTTAGGTAGCCTTCCAAGAAAGTGTCGGGTTTCGGTTGACCATTTCCCTGTTTCCGCATCTGATTTCACTTCTTTCACACTTAGATGCTTGCATAGATATACTTTTTGAAATATTCCAGGTGATCCTAAATATTAACATCAACCTTTTTGCCCCCTAATTATATTTTATTTACACTTTTTTATTTTTTTATTTTTATGTAACAGCATATATACTTACAATAAGCTCGTTCTGCAAAAATTGCCAACAACACAAATGTGTATAAAGATAACCAAAATATTTCCTTTGAATATTTTTCAATCACACGAATATATTGGATGACAAAATTATTTTTTGCATCGGATGGTGTATGTAAAACTAAATTTTCTATCTGAAACCTTTCTTGGATTTCTTGTGGTGATCTTAAATTAAATAATTATTATACATAGAAATTAATTATACTGTATTTACCCATAAATGTCTTCAAGAGTTTTTCTAGAGTTTTCAGTTTGAGTTACAGGTAGATTAGAATCTAATTGCACTTTGTGTAATCTATCAAAATCATCTCCTATTATGGTCAAAAAATCACTAAACGTCATTTTGCTCTAAAAAATTATGTTATAGTGGCAAAACATTATTAAGAAGAATATTAAATAACTCAAGGGGTAGCTTACTTAATAGGATTAACATTACATTGAGTTGATTTGTATGATCTTTATTTATACATACTGTCCAACATTTTACTACGTTATCCTACTATTTGCTTGCAAATAAGATTTATCTGTGTGAAGTAGCAAATTAATAATTTCATAGATTAAAAAACTATATTATTAAATGCAGCATGAAATATATTAAAATTAAAACATATCAACGGCTACGGAATCAGCATAATACATAGCCTACTCTGGAATCAAGCAGAAAAGGTTGGGATTGATGTCGAGTTAACGGAAGAAATTAATATTCTTAAGGAAGTGAGACTGGGCTGGGAAAATAATTATTCAATATTTATACTGAAACCATATTCTAAGAAGCACCGGAAGAAAGTTCAAAAGAAGTACTAAACAATGAACAGATCGTCAGCAAACCTTGAGTTGTTGACATGGTAGTAGTGACAAACGAAATTATCTACAAACTCTATAGTAGCGATTTAATAGGAAATGTAAGAAATACAAAAGCATGCACGGTGACTAAAAATAAATATCAAAAAGACAAAGTTTATGGTAATATTCAAGAAACCAGAGAAGAATGGAAGGCCATAAACGATACCGAAGTAGAGAGAGTAAATAAGTACAAATATCTAGGACCTAGATTCTAGGTAGATGGATTGACTATTGGAGATCAGGCAACAAAAATACGCATCGAAGTAGGTAGAAGCACTTTTGCTAACTTAAAAGAATTTCTGTGTAATAAACACCTCAGTTTTCAACTTAATATAATAATATTACGCTGCTATGTTTTTCGAAATTTTTCTATGTAGAGGTTCGGATGATAAAGAAAACCAAATAAAAAAGAATTGAGTTTTTTGAGTGGTGCTGGAGAAAGCTACGAACTTCTTGGGTGGACCACATCTTTAATGCCACAGTATTATAGGAAATTGAAAAATAAGAAGAGCTAATACTGACTATTAGAATAATAAAGTTAGAATATTTTAGACATGTATTAAGGGGAAAATGTATAAATTGCTTAGATTGACAATGGAAGGAAGATCTCGAGAAACTAAACGGGAAGAGCATGGTTTGGAACAACGTCAAACCAACTCTTCGTTCTTTCTGTCGAAGCGGGTGTGGTCTTAAAATGTTGGTTTCTGGCTTTGAGCCTAAAAGCCATCTATGCCAACTACAATTAGTCCACCATCTCAAGTATAGGTCCGCCATATTACAAATTTTCTGGAGAGTTGAGAAATTAGTTATGGAGCTCTACACGATACTCTACACAACATCGCTATTTAAAGACAATAGGCCTCCTAATCCACCCAAAACATCAGTAATAACTGGTCCGCACATCATAACAGGTAAAGTGCGTAACGATGTTGATGTTAAAGAACGGGAAATAATAACACACATTTTGAAGTTTTAAATCTGTGGAAGACAAAGGCATATATGAACCAACATTTATGTTCAATATTATTTAAACCACCGGAGATTGCCTGGAATCCACCTTCTTGACATCGCCGAAAGATTATAGAACTTCTTCAGCTTCTATTATACTATACTTCTCCTATAGCTACTTCTAAAAATAATTCATGCCATGATCTATAGGTGGCAATGGGTAGGACACGTGGCTAGGAAGAATCCGGAGCAGTGAACCCAGAAAATTACTTTCTGGAAACCCCGTGATACCAAAAGAAGTACAGGAAGACCCCAAACGCGATGGATCGACGACATCAGAGCCAAAGCGGGGAAACAGTGGATGAGGATAGCAAACGATAAAGAAGCATGGAAGAAGATGAAAGAGGCCTATATCCAACAATGAAAATATGACGGCTAATAAGAAGAAAAAGAAGAAGAAGGATCTATAAAAACGATTAGTAACACGCAATTCGAATCGAAATTCGCTCGGAAGAAGGAAACCATCATTTTTGATTTAAGTACTTTTCCAGAGATGTAGAGATGTAAGTTGTGATATTTACGCTTGTTTCATAAGTTATTAAAAGGCATGTGATAAAATACATCACAATAAATTTCACTCATCAAACTTCAGATGATTTCTTAATTTAGATCAAAAAGATATCGCATAATAACTAGTACTACTCATGTAAATATTGAAGATCAAGCGACGAATAATATAGAGATGAAAGGAGGAGTAAAACAGGGTTATGTATTGTCGCTGCTGTTATTTAACATTTACTCTAAAGGTAGGCAAGGAAAATCTACAAAATTTCAAAGAAGGTATTTTAGTAAATGGTGAACTAATTAACAATATGAGATATTCTGACGATACCGCGGTTTTTGCAGACAGTATTGAGGGTCTCCAGCAGTTAATGGCGTAGGTCGTAGCCTTTAGTAAAGAACATGATGTTTTGTTTAATATAATAAAAGTCTCATTACACCCGGCCAACTCTTTATCAATAACAGAACACACCTATCGAACGTAATATAACAACTACTCATCTCGAGTGAACGCTTAATGACCAATGGGACCACTCACTGGAGATATGACGTGGAATCAAAATTGCAAGAACAGCATTCACAAAAATAAACAGCCACAAATAAAATGACAATAGCTAAGATGATCACCAATATCCGAACTGGATGGGGTCTTTGCGAAGGAGAATGTAAAACTTGTGGGGTGGTTAGTCCGCTATCAGATACATCCCCAGGTGCCGGATAGGAAAATGTGTCTCAGAGTGTCTTAAGTGGTACCAGAAAAATGAAATATCTGGGTAAGACCAAAATTAGAACGGCATATGGCAGCAGCTACGACCTTGGTGGGTCTACGCTATCAAAGAACTTCTCCCTTATTGGTGCAACACTAGACAGTTATAGACAACGACCGCATTAATACCAGGCCGTTACACAGATCTAACAGGTCTAATAGGCTGCAATATTGCGATGAGAAAGGAAAACCACCTCATTTCGGATTTTCCTAGTTGATTCATCATGTCTAAAAAAAAACAAATATCGCGACCCTCAGTCCAGGATAGACTTTAAATGGTCAGAAGGTGCAAAAAAAATCTCAGTGGGCCATGAGAAGTGCAAAGTGGAAAGTAAAAATGAAATATAAAGCATTAGCTACACGCAATAGCTAGAATCAGGTAAAAATACAACTGTCAATCGAGGAATTATTTAGGATAAAGAACCCATAGTTATGGACTAGAAATTATTGTTTCAATGAACGTCGGTGATTTGGTATTTAATTTTGCACCGTATTTAGATCAAATCCAAAACTTGTTTCCTAAAATTGTCCATTTTCCGTGTGATATGATATGACCTTAATCAAATATTTTAAAAATATTTTTAATCCGAAAGCAAGCTACCATATTTGAGTTGCGATATAGCAATAAAAAAGTATTTTACTTTATGTGCAATTCCTCCCTGTTGAAGTAAACTGTTGATGGTCTCATCAAGAGTTTTATTATCAATTTGCCCTTGAACGTTTTCTAAAAGTGATCTAAAAGATTTTTTATTTATTTAAGAAACTTACTTAATTTTTTAAAATGCAAATACCCACCTTGTTAATTCTCTAAACGTTTGTATAGATAAACTTCCTTCTTCTTTAACATCATACATATCAAATAAAAGTTTCGCCTTATCTTCAGAAGAACCATCGGCAAATATAACCATAAAATCAACAAACTCTCTGAATGAAATAAAACCATTTTTATCCTTATCTAC
Organism: Gymnusa sp. GC000175; assembly: GCA_030264735.1. Lineage (NCBI taxonomy): Eukaryota > Metazoa > Arthropoda > Insecta > Coleoptera > Staphylinidae > Gymnusa > Gymnusa sp. GC000175. Next base: position 22,385 of record JARJDX010088434.1, read on the forward strand.
TAGTCTAAACATTACCGATACAAATGATGAATCAGGTTTCATATTTATAACATCGGCAAACTCAGCTTCAGTTAATTCTATATTTATAACCGAACTAATATTTGCATCCAAATTCATTTTAACGTTTTGTGGTGTTTTAAAAGCTTGAGCTACTACAAATTTGAAAAATACTTCCAGTTTTTCTCTTCTACTTTGTTGCGTAACAACGGTTGTTAATACATCTTTATAATTTGAATGACAATTGAGCTCGATATATTTGAAACCTACCGTTTCGATAAAATGTTTTAAGTTATTTTCAAAATTATTTCTTATATGCTCAGATTCAAATTTCATAACCTAAGATTTATCATGAATGTGAATAATTTTCTTCTTATTTTAAAAAAAGCTTACCAAATCATATTCGTTGGGAGATTTAATAATAAGGCAGGGTTTATCCATAGGTTTCATATATGATATGTTGTTTACACAACTTAAAGATCTTAGTAATGCACCTTCAACATTGCAAACTTCTATATTGCTTGTTCTGGCATTAAAATTAATGAGAATCATTCTTGATGGGGTTTTGGGGCCAATCCATTCTTTTCCTAGAAGAATGAAATACATAAGTAATTTAAAGTAGTGGAAATTAAAAGATAACATACCTAAAAACATAACACCACTTCCAGATGATAACTGTTTTCTGGATACTTCCAATTGGTTTTGTTTATTTTTGAATTGCATAAATGTATAAACAATACTTATAATCCCAGCAATAAAAGCAGATACAAAACAAAAAGTAAGAATAAATGATAGTTCACTGTTACTAAAATAATCGTAGGATGTCCCAAGAGTACAATTTTCACTTAAAGTTTGTTCGTTTAAAATGGGAAGATGGTAACAAGGGAAAATTAGGCCCCCCAGCACACTACAATTACTTGTCTCAACCACTTGTTTGCAAGAA
>JARJDX010088448.1:0-14864 GCA_030264735.1 Gymnusa sp. GC000175
ATTGTTTAGCTGTCATCCAGTGCTGGACTGGCCCACCGGGATACCGGGAATATCCCGGTGAGCCTACAAATATATTTAAGTGTTGGGCCCACAAATATATTTAAATATAATTAAATTTTAACAATTTTTATTTCTTTCTTTAAATTTTTACAATTTTTACTTCAAAATTTTAAAATTTTTATTATTTTTAAATTTAATATAGTGGGCCTACGTCACCGATATTTCCCGGGCCTAAATGTGTTTCCAGTCCAGCCCTGCTGTCATCGCCCTGTTTGATGTCTTAATTTATTGAAATAACCACCACAGACATTTCTAAAAAAAGTATAGCGAAAGCAAAATAATAGTATGAGCCTTCATTCAAACTAGAAATATTAGTTTTATAAAAATATCGGGTTTTTTAATACTGAAAATTAATTGTTCGTTTTAAAGGGTCAAATTTTGCAATCCAATTTTGACCCATTCCTACATATCCGATCGATTTAAAAGTTTAACATAGAAATTTCAACGATAAGAGAATATAAATAAATAATATTTTTGTTATAAATAAATACAAAAGTTTAACCTTTCCTTGTTTTTTTCAATATTTTATTCTCAAAGTAAATAACCTTCTTTATATTTGATAAATAATTTATGTACACCTTAATAATAGTTTAATAGACCTTAATAGGCTCCTTCTTGCATATGTTCTTTATGTTTGATAAATAATTTAATTAAACGTGAGAAACTGCACTCTCATTATAGAGGTATCATCACTTCCTACTTTTCTTCATCGATAGATTTCTCATCTGAACTTCTTGCAAATATGGTACATCGTGTCATCTGTTGTTAACAAATGAGGTAATAACCATCCTAACAACTTATTAGCTAGGAATGCTAAAAATAGTCAAGAAGAAAAAACTTGTTATGTTACTCAAAAATTTCCATTTTTTTATGTAACACTAACGAAAGTAAAAGTTTAAATAAATAAATAAATAAATTGTCTCTTTAACTTTCATCGTTTTCACGGATTTTAAAACGTTTGAGGCATAATTAATTTATTATGTTTTTCAACCTTGGCCTGTCGCCAAAATCTAGGATTTTTTTCCGACACGAACGACATTATGCGAATATCAACCTTCCCATGATTTCTAAACCGCGAGAAAATCGCAAATTGGACATTCATAGAATGCATAAGCAGATGCCAAATCTCTAATTCATTATTTATATAGAGAAAGCATAAAGATGAATAAACTGTACCTGCTATAAATCTGACAGGTGCCAAAATATAAATTTTTGAACCAAAATTAGTTTTTATAATTATGATTCATTGTGCTCTTAATCAAGCAAGGGCTATATTTTTTGGTCATTTTAAACCTATAGAATGTTACGTTAGGTTAAGTTAACATATATTTTATGTTAATGAAATATTTTTGTTGCTTTTTTTTAAGTTTTGATTAAAATATCAATATTTCTCCCATCTGTTAATACTCTGAGCCAAGCAAGGATGGAATTTTTGGATGTAGTCGTTAGGTTAGTTTTTAGCAAATCAGTAACTTGTTGATGTTATAAAACGCTAACCAGCAGACCAGGTGGGTGAATTCAAGGTTGTCGAGTTCAAAACATGGCCGATCGTCATGTAACTTTAACAGGCAGTGAAAGTTCCCATTCCGATCGCAGCCTTCATTCCTGCAAACACCATTGTTCGTGTACGTTTTTACTAACAAAATTTCTCGTATCAACGGCGAAAAAATTGACGATTTTACGTGTGACAAGTGTTTGTTTACCCTTTGCTAAATCAAGTGTGCAAGTGTTGTAAAAAGAATTAAATACAAGTGCTGTGGCAAATGACGTTGATCTCTTTATTTTTGATGACGTATCTTCCATCATCATATTTGTTCCGGTGATTCAAAAATCATTAACCGTAAAGATATATTTATTGCTTGATTGTTTGCAATAAACAGTTTTATAAAGTAATGAGCCTCTTTATGAAGTTTTTCCATTAATAATTACTTTTAGTACTTCTATTTAAAAATTTTGATTTTTTTTCAAAAATTAACATGTAGGCAAATTCTTTTTTAATTACATATATGAAAATGTAACAGTCTTTTTACTTTTGTGGTCATTGTTCATCATGTAAATGGAGTAGCACTGCGTAATGTTTAATTATAGCATATTAACAAAGAATAAAGGTGCTCATGATCTACGGCCTTGTTTCTGATTTATGTTTGAGATAAGGCTAATTTTAGGATCGCGTTTCCAGTAGCAAAATAATAATTATAATTAAAAAAAAAAAACAGTTTGTGTGTGGTGCGCTCCTTAAATAAAAAAAACTTTCTACTTATTTTGTGCTCTAATAATTTGGATAAAACATGAAAAAAGAATGTCCCTGGACGGACATAAACGCTCAAAATCATCTGCAGCAGCTTTGAGAAAAAATGATTTACCCTTGCCGCCACCCAGATCTGCACCTACAACTTTTCGTCGACCTAGACCAAAAGTTGGAGATACGGTTTACATAACATCACCCTCGACGATTTATCTTGAGTATCACGATGAAAATAGGTATACTACTGTTGTTGAAAAGAAGGAAAGAACGGTAGTGGAGGAAAACGTCGAAAATACTTCAACGCCTCAAAAAATTCAACCTACCACGAAGTTAAAGAGTAAAAATTTGTGTGGTCACTTTGAACTTCAGGAAGTCACTGTTTTTATAGGTAAATCGAGTAAATTCACTAATTTCAAGCCAAAGCTTCGGTCGTAATTGCAGGGTGCATTCTTAAGGCGAAAAAGTCTGATAACTGCAGACCTTGTTTCAGAATGTAAGCTTACCTAGGGCGCGAAACTGGCGAGGGTGAGAATTTAATGATGAAAATAAATATTTCCAGATATAACTCGATTTAAACTTTTGTGATTATTGCAAATTCAAATAGATTTGCAAACCTTTCGTTTCTTATAATGAGGGATTATCTATGAGTAATAACCTAACATTAAAGAAATCAATTTTGTGACCTGTCTTTTCTGAATATTCGGCTAAAGCGGAGCTGTTAATGTGGTTATGACCACGGTCGTATATACAGGTCTGGAAACTGTTTTTTGACACGAGTCTCTTACGTGTCGTCAAACTCCTAGCTCCCACTTTGCGCCCGGATCGTAGTATGTTATCAGGAATAAGCGCCCTATACAAATATTGATTGATAATAACCGCACATTTTAAATGAAATACTTTACTCAAATGTTACATAACACATACATGATAAAATGTCAAAAATACAATAAACAAAATTTTATGCCAGTTGCCAGAGAACATCCCTTGACTCATGCGCCATCCGTAACGTCTTTTGGTACTACGCGACAGTCGACTGGTCGACGCTTAGCGGACTCACTTTTCACATAGGAAACAACCTAGAGTTTCGAGACCTGTGTATACGACCGTGATTATGACGTACCAAGATCTGTAATATGCGCGTCCTAATTTATCGTTTTGTCTTGGCGATATATTTTAAATTGCAATTATGAACTTTTTTTGGGTAAATTTCCGATTTATTGCACTGACAATTGGCCTAATGGGATCCTCTTGTTTGTGGGCCTTAGGAAGCGCGGCAGCACTAAGGGGACAGAGAATCACGACGAATTAACGACTTTTGATGGTCTGGAGAAATCGAGGATGATTTGGAGGGTCACGATTTAGTTTACGAGAGGTGGAAATGTTTAGGATGGTTTGCACCTTTTCATCGTTATCTGATATGTTCATTACAATTCTACTGTTAAGTAGAGTTGCCTTTATCGAATTGTTAAGTGGCACTTTTGTTTGAGTTCCTTTAAAGCTAAGCTAAAAATTCTGGGAAGGTGAAATTAGATTTTAGAGGTTTTAAAAGCTGCGGGTGATTTTCGTGCCTAATTTTACTCTCTAAAAGGGCTGGTATATTACCTAAGAAGGCTTCGTCCCTTGAAACAATGTTATTATTGGAAAGTTTCTTAGGGACTATGGCAAAAAAGAGCTCAGTGCTGTAGTAAGGACATCGTGGGAAATTTTTATCACAGTGTCATTCCAATTTTTTTGAATGAATTTGGGTTTTGATTGGCAATAAGTTATTTTGTATAAAAATAAATAATAAATTTTACGAATTGACTAGACCTGTTTGAATGAGATGGAGTCACTGTTGCTCGTGCTATTTGATAAATGAATATGTCGATTGAAAACAGATCTGCTTTACGGAGTATTGAGTGAATTTTGGGGCAATTTCTTGATGACTGAAAAAAGGTCCTCTATTGTCACTACATCGTATATAACTCGACTTAAATGCGAAATTAAAAAAATTTACATGCAGAATATGTGTTAATGGAAATTGTAAGAATAAAGTCTTTTGGATTTATGTCTTAATACAGAGTGTATTTCCGCTCAAGCACATGAGACGCGCTTCTGGAGTCTCATAATCTCACAGGCCTTTGAATCAACACCGTTTAGCATTATTACTGTTATTAAATGCTATAAGTCTGGTATCTTTCTTCTCTCTCTAGCCTTTAAATTTCTGCCACACTTTCCTCGAAAAATCTATGTTGGCCTAACTCGGAACTCGCTATATTTCGGATGTGGAATACTTTCCGATTTTTTTAAATAGTACATTAGAGTATTTTTGGCACTTCAAAAACGTTAGAAGTTTCATTAAACACGGTTTAAATTATTTTTTTGACATATCTAGCCCTAAATCAACTTGCTGGTTTGACGTTTGTCAGTTTTACATTAAATTTGTATGTTATCTTGAAATATGCGTTTACTAAAAGAAGTTTCTTTTTATATTTGGATAAAGTATAGTATGTAACGAGTTTTATAAACTTCTCTAGGCACTCGTTTATTAAACACTTTATGCGCTATGCGAGGGTTAAGCTCGTGTCGTTTCTAAAACTTGTTGCATATATTTTTATATTTTTAATATCTTCCGTTTATTATCTTTTGGGCTAGGTATCATAGGCGATTCAAATTTATTTTTTTGCGACATATTTTATTGCTCTAAAAATCTAAATGGGTAAAATAAGGTTATGACAGATTATAATAATAGCAACGTGCTTTTTTTGTGTGTTTTTCTGTGGCTGAGCTCTTTTCTGGGTTTTTTTTATGCTTGGTGAATTTGTAAATATCGTTTAAATATGTAAAAACTTATGATATAAATAAAGTACCCACCACGAGAGAAGTACATTTTTCTCCGCTAGAGGGCGTATCACTTAGCTTGAATCGCCATTGTCGCTATTTTAGTATGCATCCAGTAGATAAAAGCCTCAAATTTTCATTTCGCTTAAGGCCTTATACGTGCCACTAATCTTAAATAATTAGGTTTAAATCTTTTTAGACTTTTTCGTCTAAACTTTCGTTTATTAAGTCATTACCTAGTTGATTTTTTAAAAAAATTACACATAAATCTTTGGAAAATGATCATTTCAAACATAACAAGTATCTAATATACTTAATTATAAAACAACATTAGCACTGAAGTAAAACTTCCATGTCTAACATGATTATAACAATGACAATAAAATATTTTTATCATTTATAAAAATATAAAATAGATTATGTTTTTATTATCATCATTATGATGGAATTCCAGATGTGTTTAGAAAGCAGCGAAAACGCATTCAATAAATGTAATATTCTAATTATTCGTGTTAAAATATTGGGTTTTTTTCTTGATTGAAACAATTGAGGAGCTATTTTCCCATCCTTGTCAGCAAGTGTTATTAAAAGTAATTAACATTGTGCTATCGACGTTGGCGCGCGCGCGCGCGTAATAATTAACAAATAAAAGTTACAACTTTCTTTTTTTAGCAACCAGGGGTAACCACGTGCAAAGATTGTTACGATTGAAGAACAACGGATGCTAATTGCTATTAGAAATCATAAAATATTGCATTTAAATTAAACTTTGTATATTAGTCACTTTAATAGTTGAATTATACATGGTGGTCCAAATGGAGTAGCCTATCATGGTATCTTTCTTAATAATTAAGATAGAGACTTATTAAATGGACAACGTTGTGTAGATTTCTGTTCTGCCTTAGATTCTGCTTTCAAAATTTCAAAAAGTAGTTAGTAGAAATTATTTCAAAACTGAAAATCGCGATTTTCTAAAAATTAAAATTTTTTCGTAATTAAAAAGTTACAAAAAAGATAGAGACTTATTAAATGGACAATGTTGTGTAGATTTCTGTGTTGCCTTAGATTCTGCTTTCAAAATTCCAAAAAGTAGTTACTAGTAATTATTTCAAAACTGAAAATCGCGATTTTCTAAAAATTAAAAAGTTACAAAAAAAAGTTATATATTAAATTTACTTGATTCAATAAAGCACTTAAAACTACTGTCAAAATAAAATTCAAGTTGGCGGTGTATGAGATATTAATTGCAACTTTCATAAAATTTGGTGTCGCTGTTTACCAAACTAGCTATTTGTCTGATTTTGGTCAGTTACCATATGATTTTTTGTCTAAGTATATAAAAATATTCGTGGTTTTAAAATAGCTTTTCCGGCTGTAAAGTGAATTCTTTAGGGGTCAATTTGGTTGAACACTGATAAAGACACTGTTTTTTTTCTTTGCTTTATCTCGACGAAAAATGAAAATAAACTTACTTTCAATTTTAGTCATTTTGCGGAGTGAAAATTTAAAATCGTTGTACGGATCTCCCTAGTTTGTGTTATTTTTGAAAATAAAGTAAACATTCCTAAACCCTCCAAAAAAAATGTCTTAAAAATGTGCTAAAAACAAATTTAAAAATACATTGAAATCTTATCAAAACCTAAAAAATTTGTAAAAACCACTAAATTTTTGTAAAATAACCAATAGCACCAGCCTGGCATTTCCCATAACTGCGGTTGAACCGTTGTTTTTTTTAGCGAATTTCGTACATTTTAGATTTATTGAATGAGAAAATTTATTAAAAAAATTAAAGGTTTTGTATCAAATGAGGAAGCCAACAGCCTCCTTTTTTAAAAAGTTTGACAAGAGGTCACAAAAAAATTGATAATATTGCGTTTGTATGGGTAATCTGACTTTTTTATTTGTTTATATGTTTTATAATTGAATTTCATCTGTAATTTATATTTTTTTCAAGTATCATACACCTACATAAAAAAATTCAATGTACAATTTCAACAAGACTTGCTTGCCAACAGCCGCCATATTGATCACGTGGTATACTTGAAATGCCTTATTGTAACGATTTCTTTGATATTTTACCGAAACACGCATTTATAGGTGTTTGTAAATGTTGAATGTTGCAGCACCTGCACAATTTCAAGCCACGAGCCGGCACTGATTTTACCATTAACAAACACCCAATACTCATATACCCTAAGGTTAAAAAAGTAGAAATAACTAATATTGTGTTAAACACACTCAACTTAACATAAAATATTAAATTGCATTCATGAAGACATTTATTTCATATAAAATATGATTAAACATCAAAATATTATTAAGTTGTCTTAACTTACTTGTTTTTAATTAACCACTGATTTTCTTTTCAGGAGATAGTGATTCAGATCATCACTATGAGAGTTTATATTCTGGTCAAGTAGTAAATCAAGAAGTTCATGATGATGATTTTGATTCCTTTGATAGCGACAGTGAGTCCGATAACTCGTTTGCGAAGGTAAAACATATTTATCATTCATTGCATGACTAATAATTTAAAATAATGTATTAATATAAATCGGATAAAACACAATTAACAATTATATTACATATCCTTTTTAAAAATTAGTTTTGATTTTAAAGATGTTATCCGTAGGTTGTGAAAGGCCTAATAAGATCCTTCTAAATTATGTTAATTTTATTTTTTTATTTCTCTAGATCCCAAGTAGAACTTTGTCACCGTTCAGTTACATTTCAACTAAGACTAAAGTTACTTTAATTTACTTGTTTTTGAATGATATTTTGAGAATTGTGAGTTTCTGCAATTCTTTCGTAGTCTACATTTTTTAAAAGTGTCTTACATGTGTAATATATTATCCGGTGGATGCGCCGGGTACATCGCATATTTATTAGCTCTATGAGAATTGGTAAAAAGAAAATTCTGGCAATAACCCCTAAAAAAAAGGAGACAATTAGCCCCGTGTATAAAATCTCTCGGATATTAACCACCCACATAGAAATAAAAACATTTTAAATCAAATTTCCTATAAAAAAAATATTTATTTCAGCAGTATAAATAGAAGAATAGAACCTTAACTTCATAAATTAGAGATAGAGAGAGAAACAATAATTAATTTTAATTAGTTAAAAAGATTAACTCTACTTACCTTATTTAATCAAAAGAAGATTAATTGTTTTTCTGGGTTCTATTCATTGGTTTTTATTTGAATATTAAAACTTTACATTGCGACAGTTTTAAACAAAAAAGAAAAGAATATTAACCGATTGTAATAGCTGCTTTTTTTCGTACAGTGGTAATAGTTAGTGTGACTGATTAAAGTCACAGTAGCTCTTACACATACGGTTTATAATATCGTAACCCAGTGCCTGCGCATCGAACCGGTCATTTTGGACCGATAATTTAGGCCGTTCATAATTATTTTACTCAAAATTGTATTATTTATTTACAATAAAAATATGGTTTTATAGAATGACAGTGGGGTGGATATGGGCAATACTCAACTTCCAGAGCCCCCAAGTAATCAAACTTACGTTTTAACAAGACTGGCAGCTTCTGCTGGAAAACATATGAAGAAGCTAAGAAGAAACTGGTCATTGACTAAAAATGATATCACTAAATCCCTTAGTCGAATGACAAAAAGAAAATCGAGAACAGACTTGGATTCCTTTGGTAAAAAAACACATTCAAACTTCAATTGGGTAATAATTTTGGTTGATTTCAGATAAAACAAAGGAAGAAAAGGTAAAGCCATTGTCCATTCCCCCTGAGCCAGAAATTTCTGTGATAGTGCCTACTGAAGCAACTCCTTATCAAAATGTGCAATTTAAATGTAGTCAAGAAAATTTAGAAAATGGAGAGAAGACTAAAACTATGATGAGGAAAGGATTTCTGAACAAATTTCGTAGAAATATGACAATTAGTGGGGAATCATTAGATCTTGCTCTTAGTCCTGACAATAGACCCAAAAGCACCTTTTACTTAACCAATTCCATTGATGTAGATCAAAAAGAAGAAATTGAAGACATTCCCAAAGTTAATATTAGTGTTAGAAACAAACCTAGTCTAGTCAGGCCTCAAATTCCACCACCACCTACACCCACACAAATATCACCAAACATTGGTAAGTTATATTCCCCATCTTTAGACTTAAGTGTCTAATTGAACTATCGATATCTCAAATTACATTTTTATTAAGTAAATTACATTTTAATGTATGTAGAAAAATATATTTATCTATACTAATATGGAGCGTTCGAACTGTTTTTTTGCGGCCCATAGAAGTAAAAAACTACTGAACCGATTTGGATGAAGTATTCACAAATGTTTTACTTTTAATTCCCTGAGCTGTTATTACTTAATTACATTGGGAAGAAGAGGCGAGTAATAAACAAAATTGTCTTGGCATCGAGTTGTATCCTGCTACGCGTACATAATGCCGCTCCACTAACTCCTACTTTACTCATCTCGGCTGAAGTCTTGTGGTAGTGAGTGGAGATAACAGTGTTCCACCTCGATACTGCCGCTCGTGCGGTAATAAACGCATTCTTTACTTAGTTTAAAAATCGTGAAATTTATAAATAATAATAGATTTAAGTTGTTATTTTTTTTACTTGCGGGTTTAAACCACACAAAATTATGTTTTTGCCAACTTTTCTCTCGCCATTGCAAGGAACCCTCCCAAAACTTCCGATAAAAGATTATTTGTAGGCAGAGGCATGCACCCATAGTCCTTTAATAAAAATATCAAATGCTTTATAAGCATTAATTTTAAGAAATAATTATTTTACAAAAAATATTTTTAGAGCTTAGAAGAACGAAAAGATCAACTTCTTGGTACGCTGAATGCGGCCTGTTTAAAAATTCTGATCAGTTACCAAATTTACCCAAAAGACCAAACACATTTTGGTATGCAGAAGTTGGTTTATATCAACCCAATAATAGCACACCAAGCACAAGTTCTTCAGAAAATAGTGGTAGCACTACCAATGTCATAATTAAACATCCAGACTCTGATGATTATTACAACATGAAAAATGAAACTGACTACTATAACGACAGTATCAGAAGTTCGGACAGTGCAGATACTAAAAAAGATGAGTCTTTGCATAATTTGCAAGGTGAATTACAACTTAGACTTCAAGATGAACCACTTTATCAATTTTATGATGCTGCAGTATTAGAGGTGAGTAATATTTTATGCACAAATAATTTAGGTTTAATTTGATTTTATATTTTAGTCTGTGTGTCAAGATGGAGTTTCAGACTTTGATTATGAAGAAGTAGATAACAAGGATAGTTTACAAGTACGGTTAACAAGCCGTCCTTCAGCAATGGAGTTGGTATCACCCAGCCAAAATAATGTTTCTGTAACTCGAACTCTTTGGTGTGAAATACCTGAAGTGGTACAATCAAGTGTTTTAAGTAATTTTTTGTTTTTATAAGAAGTGTATAATTCTAAATTAACATGTTCTAGGTACTTTAAATATCCATCAGAAAAAGTTACAAGAGGCCAAGTTTGAGATGCTTACATCAGAAGCATCTTACTTGAATTCATTAAATGTATTAGCAGAACATTTCATTAAGAAACTTGAAACCTCCGACTTACTTACTTCTCAAGAAAAGCATGTGCTGTTTAGTCAAGTAAATCCTGGTATGTAATTACGTAGTTAATTTTAGATAATCAAATGCACTTGGACATTAAATTTTTTATCTATTTTGCTTAAAAATGTATTTTGAAGTTTAACTTCTACGGACGTGGTAGTGCGAGTTGTTTAATTAGGAATTCAAATAAAATTAATATTGGGGTCCCAGTCTCAGGTTTAGTAAGTCTCTTTCACTGCTATAGTCGGTCATTGCAGGAAGGAGTAGGCGTCCGAGTTACTAGTTGGTTTCACAATTTTGTTTCATACAACGCTTACCACGTAAGTTGGCGTTTGAAATAAGGGGTAAGAGAAGATCCGGTTTGCCCCACCCTTTATAATTAAATCCAACGGTTTAACTTACAACAAACTTGACAACAATGCACCCATTTTTTAATTTTTTGTACAAAAAAAATTTAATTTCATCAATGTCCACATTTCCAGGCTCTCTGAGCAATAATTGACTACATAACATGATAGAGCAACTTTTATTTAAAACATTTTTTTATTTAATGAAGTTTATGTATTTCCACTTATGTGTAGCTTACGGAAAAGTCGAGTAAAGTCCACTCCATTTTTTTTAATGTTGGCACTATATCAAATTCAAATTGGTTTAATTTAAATATTTATATATTGCAGTCAAGGAGTGTTCTGAAAAATTGCTGCTGGACTTGGAGAAGTGTTGGCAAGATAATATATTACTACATGGAGTATGCGAGATCATCAAACAACATGCTGAAGAAAATTTTCATGTTTACGTCTCCTATTGTGAAAATCAAATCGTGCTAGATCATACACTCAAAAAATTGAAGTAATTTATTATAAATATTTTTAATTTTTTAATGTTGATTAATTATATTTGCAGAGACCGAACAAGTTTTATGGAACATTTAAGACAACTTGAATCAAGCAACGTTTGCCAGCTCTTAACTCTCCACTCATTTCTCATGTTGCCCATGCAAAGAATTACTAGATGGCCTCTATTAGTTGATGCAGTTTTGAAAAGACTGTCTCCACAAGATGAAGAATATTTGACATGCCAGTTTGCTTTAGCTACTTTAAATAAGGCAAGTTCTGAATTCTTTCTTTAAATAATTTTTAACTTAATTTCATCATTTTTTAACAGACTGTAACACAATGCAATGAAGGTGCGCGAAAAATGGAGCGAATTACGGAGATGCAAAAAATTGCTTCACAATTGGAATTTGGCAAAGGTGTTCCTCCCATAGCTCTTGTTACAGGTTCTAGATGGCTGGTTCGTTCTGGACCTTTAATTCAGATGCAAAACAGAGGCGATGATGTCAAATTAACCTTTGGAAAGAGATTTAGTAAAATTCCGTTGCATTTATTTTTGTTTAATGATGTTTTAATGGTTACTAAAACCAGAGGGTAAGTGTTTGTTATAGTGAAATAAAAATCTTGTAAATTTTCTTACTTTCGGGTATAAGTCGCGTAGTTTTATTGATTGTAGCAATCATTTCGCTCACCATTGCAGGGAGCATTCTCCTGGGCAGAATAGTCCGATAAATGAAGACCTTGTCCGAGCATGTAAGGCAAACATACTCAAAGAAAGTAGGGCTCAAACAAGGTTTTGAGTTATCTGACTTTTCCGCCTTGAGAATGCTCCATTCAAGGAGGAGCGAAATGGTTGGCAATAACAATAAAACTACGTGACTTTAACACGAAAGTAAAAAAAATTATATCTAGTGAAGACTTGAAAGCTAAAGCTTATATTCTAAATTAATTAAAAATGTTTTTTAGCGATGGGACTTACATAGTGCAACATTATTGTTTTCGAAGTTACCTAGAGATTAATAGTGAAACTCTAGCTTGCTTGCCAGCTAAAGACTCTCAAGGACGACATCTAATTTTTGTGACTCTTCTAGAAAATCATGATGAAAAAACAATTGAATTGGTATAAACTTTTATTCATAGTTTTTTAATTCAATAAAATTTAGATGAATCAAGCGATCCTAGATCGCTTAGGTAGTACAACGAAAAACAAACTTTTTCAATAAAACATAGAGGGAGTTGTTACCATATTGAGAAAACTATCGTTATTATATCGGAAATAATCGTTACTTTGTCGAAAACATTTATAATATAACAAATATTTTCTAGCATTTATAAAATAGGTTATACATAGTACATTCTATGTTTGAAAAGGTCGTTAATATATCAGTACTAGTCTAAAGCAGTCCTTACTATATTGATAAAAGTCGGTTATATCGGGAACGATTGTTACTTTTCGGGGGAGGTGACTTCAGTGGTTATTTCGTCCTGAATGAAATAAAATCGGAATGGGTTCTTACTACGCCCAAAACGGCCGTTACATCGGGATTGACTAACCACCGGGAGAGAAATTTGAAATCTAGAGTTATAAATTGATCCGGTTTTGTATCGGATCCTTTAGCATTGCTGCGTTTTACCGCTCGGCTACTCGGCTCCGACAAATAAGCTTAAGCTTAAGACAAATAAGCAAAACTTGCTCATTATCAAAAAAAAATATTAATAAACTTTTTACTTTATTTACGAATTAAAAACGAAGTAAAAGACAGTAACGTAATCGCGACAGTTTTGGAAATCGAGGTTTTTAAAATATAATTGCAGCCAAGCAAGCCGTCTCAGTCTGGCGGACAATTTGGTACTACGCATAAAAGCAAATGGTATAAACTCCGTATTTATGGTACCACCTTCCTTTGTACCTAAAACCAAATTGTCCGCCGGAAGGAGATCAAGTAGCTTGAATCGCGAATATCTACCTTCATTTAAAACTTTTTTTTAGTTGCTCTCCTGCAATAGTGAGACTGATAAAGAGCGATGGTTAGAGGCTTTATCCCCTCCTAAATCTGAAAATCCAGATGAGACTTTATACGAATGCTGGGATTGTCCGCAAGTAACAGTTGTTCATCCTTACTTAGCTGATCAACCTGATGAATTACCACTAGCAAGAGGAGACATTATTAATGTAACTAGAAAAATGGCAGATGGTAATTTAAATCATACACATGTAGAAAGTGTTTTATTTATATTGTATATTTTATTTAGGATGGTATCATGGTGAAAGAATCAGAGATGGGGAAATTGGTTGGTTTCCTGCAAATTATACAGTAGAAGTAGCCAATCCTCACGTACGAGCAAGAAATTTAAAACAACGTTACCGATTGTTGGCATTTTCTGAAAATTATCTCAAATCTAAATAGGATATTTAAAAAACATTCCAAAAATGGTGCTAATGTAGTGTAAATATACAGTTTGTAAATTATGTATTTTTGTATTGTTATTTGAACATCTTTTTGTATATTATTCTTATTTATATTATTCAACACAAATAAATATATTAAATAGTTAAATCTACTTTTTAAAGAAATTTTACAAATGATGTCAACAAGGTTTTTAGGAGATGTTGGTTCCCTGTTAGGCAATGTAAAGTAGAGCTGTGTTGATTATTTTATATCAGCGCCGAATCGAGGATAAGGCGAGCAAGGCACTTGCTACATGTAATTAGTGGAATGGGGCGTCCAAAATTGAAAAATTCTGAATAGCCATGATTTTTACAATTTTCAACTTGAACGCAAATTTTGATCTTATACGCTAAAGTATAGTTTGCTAGAGTCATTTTATAGCTAAAACAATTGTCTACAACTTCCCTTAACGCGATTTAAAATCGGCCAAACCGTTTTCAAGATATGTGCAAAAATCTAGGAAAAATTTCCAAAGTTAAAAAATTCATTTTGGTAATTTTCATTTATCAAACTTATTGAACCCCACTGTGCAATTATGTACAATATTAATCAATTAGTTACCCAATTTACCCCTCTGCTGCAGATGTATCTAGATCCGGCGCATGATAAGCGGCTTATGGTATATCCGGGCCTGGGTATGACGCTGGGACAAATAATAATTTTGGTTTTTGAAATCATCAAAAATGTACGAGTTGATTACTGATTTCTTAAAATATCTAGAAAACTCCTAAAGTGTTTTCAAATCGTCAAAGAAGATTTTTTGGTTACAAAATTAGTTCTTTGGGGGTCCATTTGGTTAAAAATTATAGGTGATATGGACATGTTACCACAAAATCGTTGTTTGGTCAATTGTTTTA
>JARJDX010088514.1:0-17587 GCA_030264735.1 Gymnusa sp. GC000175
TAGATACCCCAATACACTCATACTCTTTTTCATCTCAAGTGACTATTTTCAGATTTTTCGCCGCCAATCCGTACACCTTCCGGATCTGATAAGGCAGGTCGGACCATTTTTCAGGGAACGCATGGGCAAACTCTTCAGAAGTACCAATTTGATCTTATCAGTCAATCTTAAGTCACATCCGGGCTTCTAAATGCCGGATGAGGTCAATCCATTGGGCCTCTACTAAGAGACTCCCCGGCCATCACTTAGAGTAATTTTTCTGAAGCAGAGTCTTCGCTCAGTTATAATCCGTCATCAAAATTAGTAAAGGTGTCAGATAGTTCTACTGGTAGAAGAAACCTTTTAAAGCCAAGTTTTAGAGTGTTGGACCAGCACTCTTTCAACCCTACCAGCGGATGAGGAGCTTGGTTTCAGTCATTAGACTTACTTTTAGTGTCTCCAAGGAAAGCGTTCCCAAGCGATATGTAGAATATTTAAGCTCAAGAGAGAATCGAATACTGCACCCAAATTAAGGCAAATCAAAGATAAAGCGGGGAGCCTTGTTTGAGAGTAGTAGTTCTATTGACTGCCAAGTAAATTCTGTAAATAATATATTTAAAGCCATTTTAATTAATCATTTATTCATTGAAAGCAATCAAAGCTCTTATGGGCATGATCGAGTGTATCCTTAACATTTAAAATGGCATTTAAGACATGATTATTCTAAGTAAGTAGTATCAATAATTTTACATTTCGAATATAAGATGAATATGTTGTATTTAATCATATATCGCATTCCAATTGATAATCGGTAGACTAATAGAAATTTTCAATTATGAAGATCTAAAACATCATCGAAAATATAGTTTGAAGTGGGCTTAGAATGCCTGCAAAATTCCTTTTTAAAAAAGTTGCAATAACCTCAATAGTTCGCTCTTTAAATGAAAAGAGATTTTTTGAAAGTAATGATCTTTCCCCTTTATCCTTAGGAATATTACCAACAGCTTCCATAACATTATAAATATAATTGTCATTAAGATACGATTCAGCGTATTTAAAATTAGATTCATAGAGTATTCGTGCTAAAATAAGATCTACTTTGTTAATAAGGAATTTTTCGTGGGTAGCCAATTCTACTTCAGATGCATAAGTATTTAATCTATCACTCGATGGCAAAAATCTTATTAATGGAGAATTTAAATGAAGACTAAGAACGACACCAAGTAGTGCGTTTATTTTAATTTCTCTATTATAACGAATGTAGAAATCATTTCCAGTTTTCGAAATTGTAAATGAGGAATCTTTCAATGTGAAATCTTTAGAGCTCCTGTCGCAAGGGATTAATAAAGTCCTTAACGGTAAGGAAAATGGAAATGAGTTGTGGGAGAAGCTTTCATCGATCATATTTCCGGCCAATCTTGTGAATAGCGACAAACCGCTTTCGAAAAAAAAGAAAAATCCGATAGAACAATTTTTAAGATTAAGTTTGAAAGGTAGATGTAGATCAAGAATTCCAAACCCGTATTCGCAGGCTCTGAGAACAAAAGCTTGCTGAATTTCTTGAGCGCTTGAAATACCGATCGACTCTATAAACTTCTTCCCGAATATAATGATCTCTAATGGATAATCTAGCTTTAGATCTTCAATGAACCCAAGATTATTGATATTAAGCCCAAGTTTTGTGTCTAAACTTGTGTTGCAGTGAATTGGCATATTCCCAGAATTTTCATGTATTTTTGAGATATCAAAGACCGAATTAATTCCTAAATCAAGGAGACAAACAGAAAATATATCAGATGATCCAGAACAAAATGAGAAGGGTTTAAACAATATCAAGTTGAGATTCAAATGCAAATATTTTGGATGCATTTTAAATGGCAATTTTGACATGAAGTTTAAAAGTAATTTTTCAAATTTGGCAGAAATAGCTTCATTATATAGTTTAAGTGAAAAGTAAAGATCTTTAGATCCTGGTGCTGAATAAACGCTTTCGACATCTATATCAATTTGGGGAATGTTAAGAAAATATTTACAAATATCAACCCATTCGATTTTCTTTGAAGTTTTTTTTTGATTTAATTCATTAATATAATCTGCAAACACTGATATACATTTGTCTATATTATATGGAACCTCTTTGATTGTATCGAGATTCAACGAATATTTGAATAGAGAAGCATTGGGTTTGAAGCTATGATCGATACGGGTGTTTATTTTAAAATTAAAGCCACAAACCCTTTCAGTTATCATTTTGGAAATAGCAATTGAGCAAAGAGAATATCTTGGCTGGTTATTATCATCATATACTAATAGCTCGAAAAAGCAACTCTCAAAATTTCTAAATTCGACTAAATTTCTAAAATCTTTCAAAGATATTTTTTCGAAATTAATGTTTCCAATAATCATGATTTCATCAATATCGTTATTTACAGTTTTAGCTATTAATTCAGAGTTTATCTTGAAAAAAGTAGAATCAAAACACATTTTTGGGGTAGCAGAATTCTTATTTTTCAAAAGCGAATTCAAAATAGAGGAAAAAGCAACTGAAGTAAAGTTGGTTCGGTTATTTATTCTCGCAGGTTCAGCAGAGAATTCTCCGCGGTTAAGGAAGACATTCATTATATCACCTGGCTGAATGAATGCCTTGATCTTATTATCGAGATAAAAATATTTCTGGCCGTTGACAATCACAAAGGAAAAGGAAGGATTTAAAATAGAAATGGATGCAATCCCACTTTGTTCTTTAGAAGATAATTTGTTTAAAGAAATACCAATGTCTTCAAAATAAAGAATGTTGTGGAATGTATTCAAAGGCTTTTCATTCAGGGTTTCAAGCATTCCTGATATTCTTTTGTTAATTCTTTCAGAGATCCGAAATAAAAATTCAGGTGAACCAAGAGGAATTTTGCCGATATAATCTTCAAGCAAAATTGGTTTCTTGGTTTTATCATAAAAATTGGTTTTAAATTGATCTATTTTAGTTGGACACTCATTTGCAAAATCAAAAGAAAGCAAATCTGAACCGACCAGACCCTGAAAAGAAATGATAGTTTTTCCAATAACAAGTGAATTGTTTTGCTCTGGAATAGGATCATTGAGACTATTTTGATTTGGAAATAAAGAAGAGTCTGAAATACAAACCTTAAGTTTGTTTTTACCAAAAGATATTATTTGAACATTTTCACTTTTTAGTGATAATGATATCAAATCATCTATGCTCAACTGCTCTTTCATATCAAATTCGGAATATATATTAAGGCTTCCTGAAAATCTATCAAGAAAATCAATATTATTCTTAAAATAATAGAAGATACTTGAAGCTGGGATGGTGATCATACCGGATAAAATGTTGGATGTAACATTAAATTCAATCCTGGGGATCTTAACTTGAATAAAATGGCTTTTTGGAGTTATATTAGAGATCATAACAGAAGAATGGATAAAGAACTTATTAGATACATTTGAAGAATTGAATCTGTGGGTGATTTGAAGAATAGACAAATCTCTCTTATCAAAGATGGAATTATTGGTTTCAATTATTGGATAATAGTCTTCAGACTTCATGAATTTATAATTGTCGTCAAAACCAAAAGCGCAGATTCCAAACAGATTATACACAAAGAAAAATCCCTCAAAAATATCAAAAACACTATCAGACTCGTCAACAACAACAAACACAGTTTTTTCGTTTAAAATAGATTCTATCACTCGCAAGAAATCTCCAGAAACGATTGAAACGTCGATCAAATCTACTGTATTGCTAAAATTTGGAAATAATTCTTTTGATGAATCAAAGCGGGCTTTTTTTCTTTTGAAAGGACAGATTTTCAACTTCAGATCACCACAATTTTCCAGACCATGCCTCAATACAGCTTTGATCGCCTTACGAGGAAAAAATAGCATTGCAAATTTGAAATAATTAAAAGCGATTGAGTTCTCTTTAGCGCAAATTGAAAAGCTTAATTTTTGGTCTATTTTTAAATGCCTAATAAATATAGATGAGCTACCTTTCTTTTTAGATTTGCCCTCCTCTGCTTTAGCCTTGTCTTTGGAATTTAGAAACTCAAGAATTGGTTTTTTACTTTTAGAATTGTTCCGAATCGAAGAATGTTTATGCCTAAAATCCAGCAACTTTACATTAAAATCTCCATTGCTAATGAGTCTTATAACAAACTTTTTAAAACTTTTAGATTCATTTAAAACATCAAAGCATATTAAAATCTTTCCGACTTCAGAATTTTGTGAAAAATCTCTTATTAATATTTTTGATAGAAATCTTAGATTAGTAATGAGAAACATATTGTCAATGTTGAAATCGAAGTTCACAGACTCTCCTCCTGGTATGTAGGATCTTATAAAAGAAATAAGCTTTGCTTTATCAACTCCGACTCCGATTCGATTGACATCATTTTTTTTATATGATCTTAAAGAAATAATCCTTGCGACTTTTTGAAAATCAAAATCGGGTTTTTTGCACTCCGATTCTGGCGAACTCATATTCAAATTCATAATATTATAAAAATATAGAGGGATCATACAAAATCTAAGTCTTATATTAAAAGAAAGAATGCAACTGAGACTTCCAGAACTAAGTGATTCAAATAGCGATGAATCGCAAACATCATTTAGTTTGAAAATTGCGTTAATCTTAAGTGGAGCTTTTTTATCAATACTAATATCATTAAGACTAAACTTAACCAATTTAGTAGATTCAAGATCATTGTTTACAACTTCGCCAAGAATTGAAAGAAGACTAAACTGCAATGGACTGTAAGAATTTTCTACAGTTCCTGTAAATATAATTTCATCTGGGTTCTCAGCGTTATATTTGATGCACTGTAATTTAAATGTTTCATTCCTCAATTTATTTAAGCCTAAGAGAATCTCACTCACTCTGAATATTATAATGGAAACAAGAGCCATCAAAAAGAATATAACAATTCGTTTTTTTGTTGTCCCAAAGAACTTTCTTCTAACTTGCTGAAATGTAACTTTCATTGGGGTAAAATTTTTACTTTCAAAATAGTTAGATATTGAGAGGGTTAAAAATATGATATCTTAGCAAACGAAATAGGATTGATATATAATTTTTTAAATAGAATTATTCAATATTTCATCAGATCGAACGGTCTAATAAGATTCAAATCTACGAGCTCAAAGCAAGTAAGCTTTAAAACTGAAATCAAATCGTACAGTCAATATATTGCTTAAACGAAACCACTTGAAAACAAATATTTTCAATATTGGAGAGACAACAAAAATTTGGCGAAATGCGACGGAACAGTTGGTGAGGTAAATGATGTAAGATAATAATCTCAAATGGCGGTGAACATTGAATTAATGTTGCTAAATAATAATCAAGATAATAGCGCATGACAGTTTACCACAAAATAAATATTAGAGAATTAGGAATAACTCCCAATGTTGTAGCATATTATCCAAGCACAAGTACTAAAGATGAGCATATCATTCGATCGATAACGGGATCTCGTTGAAGAGGATGACATTAAAGGAGATGTGCCGGAACCAGGGAAGAGATTGACTATGGAAGAGCAAAGAGTAGCTGATTATAAAGTAACTCAAGAAGGAAAAAAATTCTAAGGTAGCTCATAAATAAATTCTTTTCTTAATTATGGGTTGATCTATTATTATTGCTAAATTTCATTCAAAATACTCAAAGGAGCTCGGTATTACCAGAATGATTGAATCTTACATTCAATATATTGTGCTAAAGAATACTCTTAAAAGCATATCTTACGAATATAGGAGAGGAAACGACAATGAACCGAAAGATAGGTGCGAGAGTACAGTTGCGGTAAGAAAAAGAGAAGATGCAAATCCTGATCTGGAAGCAAGCGTGGAAACTGTTGCTGCTAATTAAATCTATAAACAAAAGCAGCCCATAATTAAATTTATTTATGCATTAATATTTTAACTACTCAGACCGAATTATTATTCTATTCTATCATTAATCTTAAAATCCATTTTTATTCATTTAACAAAAACAATATAATTTAAAAAAAATTTAAAACTAAAATTTTTGAATCATAACATTTATGAATAATTTAATTGAAAGAATTGCCCGGCAGGAGTTACTAAAAGTAAGTGAAATAGAAGAAATTTGCAATGGAGCTCTTGACGTCTTAATAACAGAACCAAATATACTAAGACTGGATTCTCCAATGATAATAGTTGGCGATATTCATGGTCAATTCTGTGACTTACTACATATTTTACAGATCGGAGGGCCACCAGGATCTGCATCTTATGTTTTTCTTGGTGATTATGTAGATAGAGGGGAAAATTCTCTAAGTTGTATTTTACTTCTTTTGGCCTACAAAATATCAAAACCTAAAAATATATATTTGCTGAGAGGTAACCACGAACAAAAAAGCATCAATAAAGTTTATGGCTTTTACGATGAATGCATAATGAAATATAAGACTTCTAAAGTTTATAATATCATAAATAATGTATTCTCCCATTTTAATGTTGGAGCGATTGTTGAAAACAAATACTTCTGTGTCCACGGTGGTATTTCACCAAGAATATCAATCCCGAAGCTTGATAGATTCGATAGATTTGAAAAAATTTCGGAAAATTCACTTTTCAATGATATAATGTGGAGTGATCCATATTACAAGCCTGGTGCTAGTTTTAACCCAAGGGGATGTGGGTATTTATTTGGGGAAGATATTTTGAAACAATTTTTAATGTACAATAATTTGGAAATGCTAATCAGATCTCATCAGTTGGCAATAGAGGGATATAAATGGGATTTTGATGGGTTATGTTTAACAGTTTGGAGTGCTCCTGATTACATGGGCAAATGCTTGAATCCCGCAAGTATTTTGGTAATTGAAAAAAATACTTCAATTTCCAGGTCATCGTTAAAACTCTTTAAAAAATCAAAAAAAGATATATTTAAAGCTCATGATTCAAATTAAAAGAAGAAAATATTTAAGATAAATCATAAAATTAATGTAAATTTTGCACTAACAAAAGATTTTAAATACTGCTCGATCGGATATAAAATTATTAGATTAATAATGTAAAACTTTGGTTGGAAACAAGATTTTAAAAGTTTTTTTCGGTTAATTCATTCTACTTTTTGATTTGGAAAATGTTTCATTCTAAACCACAAATATTTAAGTTTCGAAACATGTTATATATTATTAAAGTCTCTGCTAACACATATCTTATCAATAATTTCAGCTCTTTTAATTTGAGTAGAGTTAAAGTGAATGAGAGGCTGAATACCAACCTTCTAATAATTAAAGTATTTGATTGATTCGTTTTTAGATTGTTTTACTTTCGGATGGATGATGGTCTTGCAGTATTATTATTATATTAAATAGATTGTAGGTTTAAACTCATATATTTTATATAAAAATACAAGGATTTTCTTGTGGCTTTTCAGCTGAAATATTTATATATACTGGTGTTGGAATAGTTGGAAAAGCTTTCAGGAGAATCATCCTATAACTCCACTTGCTCAAAGATTACAACTCCCGTATCACTATCCTTCTGGGCTGTAGCCCGATCATACCTTAGTGGCTTAGATTCCTACCTCCTTCCTAATCAGACAATTTTTCTATCATAGAATGCAGAGCCTATTCATGCGAAACCACTCAGTGGAACTAACCACCAACTAGGGAAAAGTTGTATATCTAGCTCATATGACTGCTACCAAGATTTACTCCAGATCTGCCTAATTCACTCTTATACCCAGAGCACAGGCTTAGTGCTCTCATAACACGCCCAGGAGCCTGCTCTATCCACAAGTTGTTCTTTGCATAGCATGCTGGGGTGTGCAAGCTTTCTTAGCTTACAATACAGGAGTTTTCTTGTATACATTATTTCACAGAGGCCTGCTGGATATTTCCTACTGCGATCCTTTAAGTGTATTACCTTGTTTAGCAGTGACGATATTCTATATTTTCGGTTGCAGAACACATTCCCTCTTTGAGACGGCTTGAATGCTCAGCGCAATAGAGTTATCTGATGTTTATAATATTTTGCTGAATTTTTGCATCTACCGGGATTCGAACCAGTACCCTGCCAAACCAAAGCTTTTACAGTGCTAAACCCTTCCACTTAAACTCACCAAATGGCAAATTGCAAGCAAAAGTATTTTAAACTTAAATAAAATTTATCTTATTCGATTTTTTATATAGTTTCTAATCTAAGCTTTGTGCAAAAAGGATTTGATAAAATACAAAATACTGATTAAAATTTTACCCATGGTTGATGTTTTTTTGCCTAAAAAAGCAACTCGATATCGATTTGAATTCGAGCATCTTATAATGAAACAAAATCATGAAGAATTACCAATTTGGGTAAATTTTGACGGTCTCATAATTTTAGAAAATTTCAAACCGACTTCAAAAATTGCTACAGATTTTCTTATTGCAATAGCTGAACCGATTTCAAGACCTTCGAAAATACATGAATACCAAATAACAGCATACTCACTATATGCAGCTGCCTCAGTTGGTTTAAACACAGATATGATACTTTCAACATTAGATAGATTTTCAAAAAATATAATTCCAAAAGGAGTTCAAACATTTATTACGGATTGCACTTTAAGTTATGGAAAATTCAAGTTAATTCGAGCACATACCAAGTTTTTCATAGAGGTTTCTGATTTAGACCACTTCAATATAATATTACAAGATCCAGTTTTAAATAAGTTTATAAATGATATTGATAAAATAAACCTTAGAATTGAAATAAATAATGTTGAGGAGTCAAAAAGAAGATGTATAGAAATCGATTATCCACTAATTGAAGAATACGATTTTAAAAATGATGTAAAGCTAACATCGATGAATATTGATCTCAAGCCTTCTTCTCAGATTAGATCATATCAAGAAATTTGTTTAAACAAAATGTTCAGTAATGGAAGAGCTAGAAGCGGAATTATTGTTCTCCCATGTGGATCTGGTAAAACTTTAGTTGGTATTACAGCTATAAGTACAATTAAAAATTCAGCTTTGATCTTATGCACTTCGGCGGTTTCAGTAGAACAATGGCGCAAAGCAACATTGCAATTCACAAATATTAAAGCAGAAGATATCGCTAGATTCACCTCTGATAAAAAAGAATGGTTTCAAGCAGAATCTGGAATACTCATAACTACCTATTCTATGATGTCTTATGCAGGAAAAAGATCCCATGAAGCCCAAAGAATAATGAATATGATTCAAGGCCACGAATGGGGAATAATGGTTCTTGATGAAGTGCACGTGGTTCCCGCTCAAATGTTTAGAAGAACTGTATCGACTATTTCACATCATTGCAAGCTTGGATTAACTGCAACACTTGTGAGAGAAGATGATAAGATAGAGGATCTTAATTTTTTAATAGGGCCAAAACTTTATGAAGCGGATTGGCAAGATTTGAGTTCTCAGGGCCACATTGCAAAAGTTGAAGGCGCAGAAGTATGGTGTAAAATGACCGCTGAATTTTATCGTGAATATTTGGTACAAAATTCCGCAAGAAAACGAGTAATCGCAATAATGAATCCAATTAAATTTCAAATATGTGAATATTTGATTGATAAACATGAAAAGAGAGGAGATAAGATAATTGTGTTTAGTGATAGTATTTTGGCTTTGAAAGAATACGCTCTTAAAATGGGAAAGCCATATATTTATGGACCTACAAGCCAAACAGAACGAATGAGAATACTCAAACAGTTTCAAACCAACCCTCTAATTAATACCATTTTCTTGAGCAAAGTTGGTGATACATCAATTGATTTGCCTGAAGCAACTTGCTTAATTCAAATATCAAGCCATTTCGGAAGTAGAAGACAAGAGGCCCAGAGACTTGGGAGGGTTCTTAGAGCCAAAAAGCGTAATGATCCTAATTTCAAGGTATATTTCTATTCTTTGGTCAGTAAAGATACAGAAGAAATGGTATATTCCGCCAAAAGACAACAATTTTTGATTGATCAAGGCTATTCATTTAACATTATAGCAGACATCAATGAAAACTTGTTTAAGGAAAACAGGATTTTTAAATCAAAAAATCTGCAAAAGGAGTTACTTGCATCAATTTTGATTGCATCAGATAGCGATTTGCAAAGTGAAGAAAGTGAAGATTATGATGTTATCGAAGTTTCAAAAAAAGAATCATCTTCTTTAAGTGGTGCGAACCGAATGTTATATTATGAAAGACATAAAAATCAAAAAAAATAAATATAATAGTGCTATACGCTTTTTGAAAAGTAATTATTCGAATTGAGAGGTAGTCTCATTGAAATGAGTAGCCTTTGTTGAAATTAAAGAAAGTGGTAAGGATGTTAAGCATTGTGGAGTGGTGGTATTCTGAATCACTTAGCGCACAATTAATCATTCATTGATTTTAATTTAGCAAACCTCATTAACAATAGATTATGGGATAAAAGATGCTATTGGGCCAGTGTGCGAGACAGCTAACTGCATGTTAGTCGAAAGATCAAAAGTGTTCAAAAATCAACCCTTAAATTAACCAGTGACTTAATATTTGAAATTAAAAATTATTAGATTAAGCTTTCTGAACCTGATGGTGTAGGGTGTGAGTTCAGCATTATAAAAAAATTTATATAACTTGTATTAGAATTAAATGAATCTATTTTAGTGAGAATCGCCAAGAAACCCTATAACTAAACTTTCGAAAAGTTACCATTTAAATATCACCGATTTTTTAGGTTGCATCCGAATCATATCTGTTACAGACTTCAATTATTTCATATTTCCCTATCAGACTATTTTTGCATCAAGAAGTTAGAGTCATTCCATATGCAGATACTAATGAAACTAACTACTAGTTAATGAAAGGCTGTATATCTTCCTAATAAGGCCATATGCCTGGATTTAATTCCGAATCTCGCCATTATATTTTGGACGGATACTTGTTATCTCCAGGATATGATTCCTTCGCATGCTTATCTAACATAGCATGTTGGGAGATGTAGACGTTTTCGTAGTATACAATACATGAATCGTTACTATACATTATTTCACCGAGGCCAGCCGGTTACTTCCGATTTGATCCTTCAAGGTTAGACGGATTGGTGAAAATCAAGGAAATTCTATTTTTGGCTTGCTCAATGTATTCCCTCCTTAATATGGTAAGAATACTCAACATCACGTAAATTCTTGAGTTAACTCTATTTAGTGAATTTAATTTCATTAAATTCGATCTCGTGCTTTAGAACCTATATTCGAATTGTTTAACACATAGCTAAAGCTTCTCCTATTATTTCAAAGCTTTGATATGCATATAATCTTGGTTTTTTTGAAAACTCTAATTCCCATAACTTAAGCTGAAAAACAGATGATCGGGATGATCCCAGAGTTTAATTTGATTTGAAGGAAATTAGCCATGAGTAGTTGGGCTAAAACTCAAAACTACTGATTAAATCTTTGTTTTTAGAAACTCTATTTGTAAATTTACTTATGGATTTATCTGCTATTAAACATAAAGTATTTTTTATATGAGTCTTTGCAGAATTTTAAGTTTGTCCCTTCTGGATTTACTGTGGAATTAGATACTTTTCGTTGTTCCATAACTAATCCTTTCACTGCTTCTGATATCTCTCCTTCAGAGCCATGCTCTTCAACGAGATTCCGTTTTCGATCAAATTATATATTTTCAAGAGTTTCAGTCAGTAACGTGATTGGATATACAAATAGTAAGCATCAATCTATAATTAAAATTTTTATATAATTTGATCTGCTTTAAAAAGCTAAAATCTAAGAAATAGATTAAAATACCGGATTTGAAACAATGTTAGAAGCGCCCGTTGCAACATTAGCATATGAATCTAACAATAAACCTGAGATTTAATTTCTTGATGATCTTCAAAAAATAATGATAATAGAAATAAGAATTACAACCCGGATCATTTGCAAATTATTGAAAATTATATAGCAAAAAATATTGTATCTTGGAAATATAATAGAATCGATTGGCAAGCTCAAAACAAGTAATGTGCCCAATTTGATGGAATGGAACGGAATTGTAACCAAATATAAATTGAACGCTGTAAAACGAATAATAACAATAACCAAAATCATTTCCAAGATTTGCAATGCCTTGAAAAGAATTCTCGAAAGCGTTTTCCTTGAATCTAAAAAGGGAAGCGAGAATATAGTATAAAAAATATAAAGAATGTTTCTATATATTGAAGGATGGAATGGAATTCCTTATGCTAATAAAAGTTTGTAACTGTGATGACTTAATATATAATTTCAGCAAATAATAGCTTTTAGTTTGTGAAATCACTTTGGTTTAGTTTGGACATTCCAAGGTTTTGACGGAGGTAGATATGTGGTAATATTATATTTACCCCAATTTCTTATTGCTAGAATACAAAAAATACTTATTTATGGGTTATACTCTTTTGGTTATCTTCTCTTAACTCTGATTTAGTTTTAAGTCTGTAAATTAACGGTCTCGCCCGCTGGCTCAATAGCTTCTTCAATCCTAGCATCTCTCCGATAAAATATCAAATAGAATTAATTTGGAAGCAGATATTAAATTCATGCCAACTCATCATCTGCATTTGTCCAGGTCAGTGTCGTTGACTAATTACTCATACAATTATATAGCTTTAATGAACATATGATTTAGAGTGTAAAATATATTAAACAATAACTTTAAATTCAGCACTTTCGATATATCAGCCGCTCTCACCATTTTTTTGCTTGCTGTGAGAGATATTTTCATAGAGATATCTTGAGCTTTGGAAATTTTCATGATAGCTGTGGGATTTTTACCCACTAAATCTCGCATTCTGACAACTTAGGTATTTCTTAAATTTTCGGTCTCATTTACAGGAGAGAAGTCGCGTTTTAAGTAAATATAATGAGACTGCTCTAGTATGCACAAGGCGCGTTGCAATCCACAAGGCTTATCCCGTGTAGGGGCACAAAAATTCCCTGATATGCTTGACTTTGTGTCTTAAGACTAACTTGATATTTTCAACGTATGCCGTTGCTCTTTCATTGATTTACTTACCTATATCATCAGAACTTTTATCAGAGGCCCCGCATGAAAAACTAGCTTAATATATAACCAGACCCCGCGCACTAATACTCTTTTTCATCTCAAGCGGCTTTATATCAAACAAATGATTAAAGACCTTCAGAAATTTCACCATCGGGATCAGGTGAGGGAGGCCAAACTATTTTCGAGTAAGTTCAGGGGTAAGCTCTTCAGAAAGCTTAAATCACATCGTGGACTTCTAAGTGCCGCATAGTATCACAATATTGAGCCTTTACTGAGATTTATCTATCCTAAGCCAAGATTTCACTCAACTTTAATCCGTCATAACTATAAGCAAATATGCAATACAGTTACCTCAGAGGAGTAGTCCAATTAAAAAAAGTACGTTAGAGTGCGGATGTGAAGTTTTTCAATACTACCAGCGACTTGGGAACTTGGCTTCAATATTGGTCATACATATAGTGACGCCGTGGAAAGTGCTGCCCAAAGATGTGTTGAAGATTACAATTTGAGAGATAGTCAAGCCAGATATTTATGCTTCATCAATCCGGGTGCGACTACTCAGCTTTCTGCAATCCTTCACATGATAAATAATGTAGCATTCTAATTTTTTTCTTGTTAACAAGAGAAATGTTCCTGAAGTCAATATAGTTTTCAAATATTTGCAATCGAATCTGTCTATGATGCTTATAAAGAAAGTACTAGATGATGTTTAGCACACGAAGATCCCATACACTAGATTTATTTAATACATTGAGAACGTAAGCTATTATTATATCAAATTAAATTTCATTTTCATGGATGTGCATCTTAAAATGTAATAGCACGGTCTTTTGTTTCTTGAATATATATGGCAGCTTGATTCTAAAAATAGTGATCGTTTGAAATATAAATCTAAAATTTTGAATAATTTGCAAGATATGCAGTAAAAATATAATATTTAATGAGGAAATTAAATTATCATGTTTAATAGATTTTAAGTTGACTGATAACTCAACAATAAGTTGTATAAAATATATTTTCTTTGAAAATACTTATTAGTTTAATTCAATTTTACGTAAATATGCCAAGAAAAAAGCGTCCAATTAACAATATAAATCTAAATTCAATTTCATATAAATATATCTCTTCAATCGAAGATTTAATTACATAAACACAATCCGGCAGAATATGAAAGAGTGCGGCCTTGCGAGGCAAAAATTGACAGAATTATGTTCGAATCTACACGTGACCAAATAATCATAAACCTAGTAAATTTCAAATCATTATTAGATTTCTTTCATTAATCCGAAATAATTGCTGAAACATATATGGTAAAATTTTGCGAAGTGGGGCAATTAATTAGCCTAGGTGTGCTATTTATTTGATTAATGCGCACAATTACCCGAGGCTCATTTAAAATCAATCTTCCTGCCTTAACCAATGCTTGCTATTGTTTAATTGCAAAATGGAAATCAGAATCCCGAATACTTAAAAACTTTGATTTATTGAAACCAATGTGGAAGATAACTCATTTAATCACTCCTAAGAATCATCATACATTTTGGCTTCTATTTACGGTTATGGATGTATTTTAACTCCTGACTTTCTAGGCATTCATCATATATAAAAAGGTGTGAGTTGCGCTCTACACAATCTCTTCAAGTAGGAGCTTTAAATGCTATATTTGGTGAAATGCCAAGGAATAAACTTATATTCGACTGGTATCATGAATGAAGAATAACTCAAATATTGATAATTTTAAATCTTTTTGACTTTGGCTGGTTTCCAAACGTATTGTTTGAAGGTGGAACATCTGATCCCCAAAAATACTCATGATTACCTTGCACATAGCAATTTTTTAGAGTTTTTAATAGGACTTTCCGGTAATTTATGATTAATCATGCATCGCTTATATCATGTGAGGTCTGCCGCATCATTTTTCAGGAAGCATGTAGACCAACTGTTCAATGAAAATATTATGGCCATATGGGATTCTCTTTGTCATATTCTGAACCTCTTTCAATGGCATGAAGTTGCTTTATTGAAGATTTTACTAAAATGCGTAAAAGCAATCTTTTTTTAGCTATTTATGTGAAATTATTTTTTCCTAGACTATGCTTCAGCTATATCGATTGTAACGATCTTAAAAAGATTCATTTGAATAAAGAGACTATTTAAGATTCATACTTATGTTATGAGTTGAAACACTCGATATCACCGTAATTGCAAGAGAAAACTCGTCTTCAACAAATTTAAAATATTTAATTTAGTTTGCTGAAAGCGGATCTTAAATTTTGTACTAAAATTAAAGTCGAAATGATACTTAAACCAAATATGAATCTCATGAAAAGCTATTGCCATATTTCTGTATTATCGGATTTCATTCACCATTAACAACTTTTTA
The DNA here is from genome assembly GCA_030264735.1 of Gymnusa sp. GC000175. Lineage (NCBI taxonomy): Eukaryota > Metazoa > Arthropoda > Insecta > Coleoptera > Staphylinidae > Gymnusa > Gymnusa sp. GC000175. The sequence continues at coordinate 15,368 of JARJDX010088514.1, forward strand.
CTTGATCTATTACCATTTGTTGTAAATTTCAGTGGCTAAATATATTAATGCAGTAAGTTATTAAATTGAATCGTTTTTATATCTACGCGCTTGGTTAATGGGTTTTCAAACAATACTCTAAAATTAAATCGTCAAATGAATCTGGCTAAGATTTCAACCTTTATTAGAGCTAAAGGGGCTCAGTGGTGAATATGCCAGCCATTTATACGGACTGTGAGGCCTCTTTATCCTGAAATAGATAAAAATCTAATATATGCAAACAGCCCTTTACAGCCTGTTCTGGCATTCATGCCATTCTCAATGGGGAAAGTTTCACTAAGTGATAAAATAGAATTCATCACTGTTTACCGAGATATTACTCTAAAGGGTTCCGAAGTGTGCAAGGGGCAGCACTAGGCAAAAAAGTTTAGTAAGGATATTCTTGAGGATATATAAAAAGCGCCTACACTAACACAGGGTTATACTAGGATCAAATTGTGCAGAAAGCGTGCTCATGAGTTTTTATGAAAGTATCGAATCCGTATCCAGAGTATAAAAGCAAGAGTCTGGAGTAAATAATTACGGCAATTCTAATGATATAGACATAAAAGCCGCCCTGATGAGATGTTTAAGCTTACTAGGAGGATACAAATGGTAAATCTCTGATGATTATGATGGCATATACTTTGATGTAAAGAATATAGGAATTAAAACCGAAAAGTTGGGATAAATCTATGGTTCAAAGACTTGGTGGATTGAATAGTAGACTTGAGCAGATTGAATTGCATGAAATTCATGATTCCGCTTAAAACTCTTTAAAACTTAACTTTTTTAGCACACAAGGATTGCAAGAAGAGCTTTTGGATTCTTTTAATAAGATTTCCCAACAGTTAAACGTGCTTTTAATATTATGGCTCCTATTTCGAATCCAGTATATATTTTCAATAATTATTTCTTTTTTAATGATTTTTCAATAAAATTTTAAGTTTATATTAAGTTTTTTTTTAACGAAAAGAATAAAGTGACAGCTTTATTTATCTTTATTCCATGAAAATACTATCAAATATTTGTTTTCTTGATTTGATTTCTTGTTTTATATCATTTGCAGAAATAATCTTTCGATTTTCTTTATGGCATTGAATTTCAGCGTTATTCAAAATTTCAATTGCAAAATCTCCGACACATCTGGATATGCATTCTTTATATTCACTGGAGATATTTATATTGAGTTCATCGCATAGTAAATTTATCTCTTTTAAAATGCCACGATAATTGTCCATAAAATTTTTAAGCCATGAATAATTCGTTTTCTAAAAAATTGGCAATTACTGACATTGATTTTGAAAAAGTTCAACTTGGATATCTAATGAAAATCTTTGAGGGCATTCTTAGCAAAAGAATCCTATCAGTTGGATTGTATCTTTCGAAATCGGGTAAATTCTTTGGAGTTGCTGAATTTGAGAATGCAAACGATGCCAAGGAAATATATGATTTCTGTGACGGAATTGAAATTGAGGATCTAAAGGAAACTTTCAATTTGAGTTTCATCCCGGATGATATGATTCTTGAAAATCCAATCGATGAATGTCTGAATAGCAAAGATTTTAGATTTAGCAAATTAAAGAAAATTAACGTTCAATCGGCTTCAGACATTATTGATTTGTCAGATGATGAACCATTATTGGAAGTGGAAGTTCCTGAATCATTCAATTACCATGAAAGTTCTTCAGCTGAAAATTTCGAAGATGAAAATATTGATGAAGTTGCAGATGAAGATATTGAATTAGTCATAGATCAAGAAAAATCTGATGAATATGCAGATTTCCTTCCAAACGTACAAGACGAACGATTTAATAAGCTTTATATTGATGATAACTTTAATATTGATGCATCAAATTATAAGTTTAAAAAAAATCAAAAATTAAAAGAAATTTTAGATGAAAAAAGAAAAAGATATCAAACGGAATAAAAATTTGTTTTTAGTTTTTAAAATTTAATTTTAGTCTATTTTAGTGTACCCTTTTTTCTCTTAAAAGCTATAAATTCAATTTTGATTAATTTAATAGTACTTTGACTCTTGAGCAGAATTTAAAGATTAATTCGATTTTGTTAACTCTGTTGAAAATCTTCACAGAGACCGCTCGAAATTTGGAGTTCTTCATGATACTTGAGATTTACCAACTTAAACCCACCTTCTGGCAATTTAGGCCGACCCTACCTCTTCGGCTTTAGCTCGAGGAA